>JAYXIM010042906.1:0-37024 GCA_037575425.1 Anastrepha fraterculus
TAACACACTTTTATTAGCTCGGGTTGTATGTATGTATGTATGTATGTATGTAAGTATGTATGTAACGGAATCTTTGAGCTTAATTTTCACTGGCTACCTATCAAGGACCGATGACAATGCAATAATTTGATAAAAGTTTTCCATTATCCTTATTAGGATTGGCAGGATTAATATTTTCTTTTTTAATCTGTGGGCAAAAAGTAAGGTGAATTTGGTTGTAAAATGAAAAATCTTTATTTATTCTTGTAAATCAATTTCATCCCCTTCAAACTAATCCCCTATCGATGAGATACTCTTATGCCAACGATTTTTCCAATCCCCGAAACATGCCAAATAGTCCATTTCCGGTATAGCCATCAGCACCTTCTTCGATTCAGCTTTCATCTCTTCAATCGACTCGAAACGCGTTTCCCGGAGTGGTCTCTTAAGTTTTGGGAATAGCCAGAAGTCACACGGAGCCAAATCAGGCGAATACGGTGGTTGCGGAACGATATGCGTGGAATTTTTGGCGAAATAGTCACGAAGAACGAGTGCAGTGTGAGACGGTGCATTATCGTGATGCAAAAACCAAGACACACTTTTATTAGCTCGGGTTGTCTGTATGTATGTATGTAACGGAATCTTTGAGCTTAATTTTCACTGGCTTCTAAAAATCTGATCGAGTAGAGTAATTCAAATTAGAGTTAAAAGCGTGGGATGCATTTTGCTTCACTTTCATAACCTTCTGTACATAGGTAGTTGCCAATAGAATGATTGTAATATTTACTATATCAAGCATCCCACGCTTTTAACTCTAATTTGAATTACTCTATTTGTATCTTAATTTTTGTTATAATTCTGTTCTGAGGTAGTTGACTATGACTGATCGTTCGATTTGCTATTACTTCATTACAGGTCTCTTTGTCATTAAAATTTATTTTTTACTTTTTAGTTCGATTAGCAATAAAAGCGTGTTTTTTAGTTTTTTTAAACAATTTTTTTATTTTAGTCATAGTATACCTTTATGTTTGTGTAAAATTTTGTCAGAATTGATTCTAAATTGTTTTTTGAAATAATTGAAAATTCTTACTTTAGTTTAATTTCAGCTTTTCTGAATGTTTCGGCACCTTTTAACTTCAAAATTTCAAAATGTCATTGAAAAATCTCATCAAAAGGACCAAAATCACTAGGAGACGCATCTTTGGACATTTTGCTCTCTGCACAGCCTTCGTGTCTATACTTTTTATTACAAAAAATAAAAAAATAAAAAAACAGTAGAACTTTTTATATTCAAATTTATTTTTTTCAAACTAAAGGCAATCTTAAGCGCATATCCTATTATTAAATTTTTCATTTAAAATAATTTTAATTCCTGTGTTAAATATTTCAAAATTTGATTTGAGTCAGTAACTGAATGCATTTTATATCAACTAAACATCTATTTATAAAAGCAGGGAATTTGCAATATATTTTCTAGCGATGCCCCAATATTCTTATCCCTTTTAAAGCTTCCGCCTACGCGCAGTTTTGCTATCAATATCTTTTCCTCTTTATTGCATTACTCATTTCAGCTGCTCAATCAAATAATACACTCTAATGACTACCTCATTTACAACAAACTACCTTGATTTCTTATGCATTCAATTACGTGACACCCCTCACATTATACCTACCCTCCCATCAATGGCTTGATGTAATAATATCCTGTCAATCGCAGTGCTGCTAGCAAAATAAAGCAATGAAAAATAAAAATTGATTTACTTCTCCGCATTTGACTTCATTATCTGCATACAAGTGAATGCATATACCCACACACATGCGTCTCTTAGCACCACTACATAGATGTGCATTATCCCACATAAGCTTACATAAATGCGCTTGTTTGCTTGTGTGTGTGTATTTCAATCCACCCAATTTTGATTTAACAACTTTTTGTACTTTATGCGATTTCGTGTTTGATACACACACACACATACATAAGCGCATGTTTCTATATTTTTTCTTTGCTTTTAGTGTTTTTTTGCATGGTATTGGTCATTCTCTTGCACTTTTTTCATGCAAAAACGAAAGCTTAGGTTTGTTTGTACTTTCATTAAATAGCATCAATGACAGTGTATTGGTCCATTCAACCCTCTCTTAAGCTGTAATCTTATAAAATGCCATCGACATTATTTGTGTATGCCTTTCTTTCGTGCCCTGCATAGCCGCTTTGTGTGCACGTTTTGTCGTTTTTTATGTAATCCTCAAAGATACCCTGCAGGAAAATCCACTTGCAACGCACTGGTGTCTGCTGGTGATCCCTTTTATATTCTGTGCTCTTATCGTTCTCGTTTTTTTCTTATCCCTATTCGTTTTCCGTTTTAAGTGAAATTGCAGCCACTGCATTTCTTTTGGTCTTCACTAAACAGCTACACCTTTCATATAATCCTTTTACTCTTTCATTTAAGTTTTCTCTACAGGGCATTTGCGCAACATACAATATAAGCATTTAAGATATGTATGCAACAATCTATAGCAACCCTGTCGTCTATAAAAACACATACATACACACAGTTGCTATGAAGATGTACACAATTATGCAAGTATTTGTGAATGGTCATTCAGCCACTTTCACAATTCTTTTTGTGTCTCAACCCAACACACCAGAGCCTTTCATATTTTTTCCTTCAAAAATAAAAGAACTCAGATTTTTGTTCATTTCATTGAAAATTAACCAACCAAGCGCCTAGGTGTATGTTGCATGCATGGCACTGTTAGAAGCGTGCAGCTGACCAATTCGGTCCGAGAAGCGAGGAGGGTTACATTCCATTGTCACAACAGTAGACATTCAATTACTGGCCCACACCAAGCGCAGCATATCCAATTTATAGAATTATATATAAGTAAATACACACACACATACATACATACATACATGCATACATAAACGATGTTATAACAGCTGCATACTCCAGCTGCTCTGCCAACTTCTTCTCACATACACACACACCCATAATCAGTCTTTTATTGCAGAGAATGTCAAAGCCTTCCTTTATATTTGCCACCCAATCCATTATCAGCTGCTTTCAATGGCTGCATGGCTCACTGGTTAGGCTGGTGTCGCATGTTTAATGCTCTTAATACTCGTTTTGTCCAGCCCTGAGTGAGTGTGTGTGTGTGTGTGGGAGCGTTGGTTAGTTTGGCATGGCTTGATCGCCTTTGAGCCAATGCAGACATGGGTTTTTGCTATAACTGACAGTACACTCCTATACACATACAAACGACAATTGCGGATGGTGGCTAGTGTGCGTAGGTTTTTGATGGACAAGCAGGTTTCTTGCTCTTTTATGCACAACTTTAGCATCTATTCTGCACTTCTCTCAATTGTACAACTTTGGGTGCTTAAGATTGCTTGGTACAACCAATTTGCCTGCATTAAAGCTTTGCTTCTTTGATGACTCTCCAGAAATTCCAAACCGCGCCCTGCAGGCGCTTAAATCAACATAGCTGTGCCACCTGTATTAGTCTGGGCATGCTTGCTTTTCATCAACATCTGCTTCTTTGCTTTGCTAGGCCCCTTCTGTTTTCACTTTCGTTGCTTTCTTGTATCTTTATTGGTTTGCTTTCTCTTAAGTTTGCCAACTTTTCTTTAATCGCCTTCGTCTCAGAGGTTTCTTTTGCCAACCATAAATAGAAAGGTATTGAGAAGCCAAATGGGTTTTTACGTTTTATTTCTTTCATTGAATTCCATTTGCATTGACTTGCCACTCTGACGCATATCTTTGGCTCTACTCTACTTCTTCCTCATTGCTACTATGTCCCTCAACTGGCGTATTTCCTGTACTTCATTGGTTGCTTATACTTTCTTCTGCTTTACTGATTCTTCTCGGTTTTCACTTCTGCAACTTTTCATTAGATCATCCACCTTCCAGCCTCTGCTTGCCTTGCATTCAACGCGTTCTCGGCTATGTAAAAGTGCTGGTTTTCACCAGTTTTTATTTTCTTTTTTATTCGTGGTTCTATTAGCGCACCACATCTCCTCCTTGCGTCCCTGCTTCAGCTCTCTTTCGTTGCTCGAATTAACAGACAGTCATTAACCATCTTCATATAAAGTCACGTTCACCCAATTGCTCGATCGTTCGCACTCATCCCGATTACGTCATCTTGAATAATAGGACTATGACTTGTACATGTGCCGGCATCAGCTGCATAAGTGAATGTGTGTGTTACGCTGACCTCCTTGCCTGCGAACGTGTCAAAATGTTACGCGTGCTCGCACTCACTCCTTCATCTTCACTCACTTCTTCTCCCTTTCCGCATTCATTACTTAACAGTCTAGCTTGTTCTTATCCTTTCACTCCCACCATTGGCCGGTTTATTTATTTGTCACAAAGCATTAATGCAACGCCTGCCTGATTTCCTTCTCTCCACCTCCCACTGCTGTAGCGTGCAGCTTTTTTCTATGCCTCGTAATGTTTTCTCAGCAACGTACGTGTCTTTTTAGTGCCCTCAGGGGTATTGTCTAAGTAACATTTAATAATAAAAGTCCATTGTAGTGGCTATTTTCTATAGACCATCTTGTTATTTATGTTGTCCTTGTCTGCTATTAGCAGTAATGTTGCCATTTAACCGGAATGCATGGGTATGTGGGTATGTAATTTGAGAATTAACGGCATCAGCTGGTGCAACAATTTTTATTTCTTCTATGTACTATTATTAGCGTCAGTGCTACATACAGATTTTTCATAACATCAACGAGCATTTGTTAGTTTATTTTCGCAGCTAATTTTTTTGATGCGTCTTAAAGGCTCAGGAGGTATTCCGCAGGTATTACTGATATTTATTCTTACACCAGCTTATTTTTAAGGACATTATCTGTTTTATGAGGATTCAGTCCCATTATTTTTTTTAAATGCTTGTCTTTGCTTTTGTCTGTCCTTCTGTTGACATCGGATGCAAGAATGGTTGTCAACAGCGAAATATCAAAACCTTGAAAAATTCTTCTCTAAAAACGTTCAACTTTCAGCATTTAATGGGAAACCTCCCTGGGCATTTTTGCCATGAAAAATTTTTTTCCAAAAATCATTTGTCATACGGAGGTGACCTAAAATTTTTGAATACTTTGTTAGTGCATACGATTACATCCATGAAAGGTGTCCCTATCTTGCGCTAACAATTCACATTGGTTCGAAATTCATTTTCGATGTGTAACTGCTCCGAAAATCAGGCTGGTTAAGCTTCGTATTGGTAACTCGAATGTGGTTCTTTAACTCCATGAAATCCAAATCCACAAAGACCATACGGCCAAAGCGCATACACTAGCCGAGTAGATAATTAACTCATCTCCGGTTTGTCTCTTTTCTAACAGCTCAAAATAAGCTTGCGCTAAGCTTAGCTCAACATATGTGTCAAACTCCTTTTCCTAAAAGGGTAATATTACGACCGAAGGAAACGAGTGCGGAATTCGTTCCATCTCGGAAAATGCTCCATCTCCAGAGCTGGAGTTCATTAGATACCCTTCTGTGTACGCAATCATGGCTATTGGGTGGGAATCCATCTCAACTATCAGAGTGCGAATTTGACTTTTCAGGAATGACGCACGGTAGCCGCCTCCGGGGAATTAGCTCCGCGAGTTGAGTATCAATATCTGCCTCCCTTTCCTTGGACAGGCTGCTAATAAGACCACTTCTTTCGTCACTTCTCACTGCAGTATTGAATAGACATCTAATCGAATAATATGAAGAATAATAGCCTAGGAGCATAATTTTCAACAGCGCAACAAAACAAAAAACTAGAGCTTATGCGAACGAAATCTATGACTATTCTAAAGAAAAAGAAGGCCTCATTCTAAACCGTCGGCAGTCGCTGGCGTCAGGCGCATGCGAATGACACTACTTTTTCAGACTCAGTTTCGTAATTTATCAGTCGCATCTCGGCCGAAAAAGACTGATGCGTGACTACCATTCGGAAGTGTGCAAGCTCGAATCTCCGTGGACGAAACACTAAAAAAGTTTGTTTTAATCGCTGCTCGACCCACGGCATGCAATGACAAAACTCCTGGTGCGTTTCTATCATGAAAAAGCTCCTCATAAAAAATATCTGGCGTTCGAAGTCGGCTTACAATTGTAGGTCCTTCCATTTATGAAATAACATCAAGACGCACACCTTAAATATGAGAAGAAGTTCGGCCAAACACCCGAAAAGAGTGTAAGCGCCAATTATATATAATTCGCCTTTGTTTGAATTTTATAAAATCTTACTCAAATGAACCTCTTTATACGGACCAAACACGAAGTAGCAATTAGGTTTACCTGCAAAAGAAAAAGATAAAGAAATATCGGATTAGTATATTTTTATAACATCCGGGTATAATACGAGGTGACGCAAAGTTAGTCACCCTAAGGGAAGATTTATAATTTTTACAAAGGCGTCGTACGTCAATCATATTTGACTATTGTGAATTAGGCAGCTAAGTTTCCATAATTAATTTTTGCTTTATTTTTTAATAGGCAAAAACAAGTTGGATGATTAATTTTGAGCCACCTTAATTATAAATATTTAGTAGGATTTAATAATAATAGCTAAGCAAATTTTAGTGTAAAGTAATTCAAGCTTTTCCCCGAATTTATAATGCCAAAGTGCCATTTGTTGCACTTCAGTACTTCAGTGGGGGAAAAAAGTAGCTTTGGATTAAGACAATTTTATGGTTCCTCTACCACGTCGAGCTATAAAACTGCACTTGATTTTTAATTTCAACTAATGCTGAAACATGCGCTTAAATCTAGTTTTAGTATATAATTAAAGTGGCATGCACATTTTATATTATCACTCAAATTGAAATACGCAAACTTGGCTTTAAAAACTTAAATATTTCAGATTTATCTATTTTAAAGTCTTCAATTTGCAATAAATATTTATATGAGCGTTCAACGCTCGTTCTTTTGAATCTATCTGTTATCTGCGAGGCAATTAAATTTAGAATATTTATTCTCATCATTAAGAGCGCATAAAAACGAGCAACTGGTGTACACGCGCTCGACTTCGGTGAAGCATTTCGCTGCTTGAGAAGCGACGGCACCTGCGAGCGCGCACAGTTGCCGAAGGTTTAAATTTCATTCAGCGCTTTTTGTGCGCACCAAATCTCAAACACATTTTGAATCCTGGCTAAGTAGTTAAAAGGTATCTCTAAGAGCGCGCGATCAAAATTCCAGATTTATAGATATTATTTAAAACAAATAAATGGATAATTGTAAAACTTAGGTTAGGTTCGCTTGCTGTGGCAAGTGTAAATGTGTGGCTGTCTAGAGATACGCAATGCCAGGAAAAAATCAATGAAGTAAAACGAAAAATCAAAAAAGTACAAAAAGTTATGTAGGAAAACGAAGAAAATAAGTTGCTGGCGCATTTAAGCAGCACTTGTGGCAGTGACAAACGCTGTTTGCTAAGATGTGCCATAAAATAGTGTGGCGACTGCAATATGAAATGCAATCGAGCGCCACAAAAGCAAGCATATAAATGAATGATTTAAATTTTAATACTATAATAAACAATGGCAATCGATATGGCAGTAATAAAAGAGAATCTCCATGAAGTAGCAAAAAGCGGCTTAAGCGGCGTAGGAGAGAGATAAGGAAGAACTCAGAAGAGTGTTCTAAAATGGCAATTGCTAGGGTTGAATGTAAAGAAGGCAACACTCGAAAGACGATGCAGTATAAGCATACATTTTAAGTGAGTTGAAAGACATGAATTTAAGGGAGCAAAATGCACAATGGACCAAGCATATGTGTTGGAATAGATAGACAAATGGAAATATATTAAACTTTGCTTTAAGTTGTTAAGCTTCGAAATCATTTGATGCAGCTCAAGCGCTTTGTACAACTTTAGTTAGACAGGGATTTTCAAATACCTCAAAAGCCTTTCAAAGTACGCCCTCTTCTTATTCATTAGTTTAAAACAATATTTAGTAATTTAAAATAATTGCACTTAATATAAAAATAAAAATAAGTAATTGGCGCGTACACTTCTGTTAGGTGTTTGGCCGAGCTCCTCCTCCTATTTGTGTTGTGCGTCTTGATGTTGTTCCACAAATGGAGGGACCTAAGGTTTCAAGCCGACTCCGAACGGCAGATATTTTTATGAGGAGCTTTTTCATGGTACAAATACACTCGGAGCTTTGCCTTGGCCTGCCGAGGGGCGACCGCTATAAGAAAAATGCTTTTTATTAATTTTGCTTTCACCGAGATTCGAACCAACGACCTCTCTGTGTATTCCGAATGGTAATTACGCACCAACCCATTCGGCTACGGCGGCCGGCAATAATTAATAACAATTATTTACAATTAATATGACCTCACACAAAATTTGAGCTAAGATGATCGGATCTAAGATTTTGGATCTCTCACTAAACTGAAAAAAAAGAAAATTATCTGTGCGAGTATAGCCTTCATCGAAATCGGAAAATAAGAAAATAAAAATATTTTTGACAAAATAGCGTTATCTTGATCGTTGAACACCGAAAACCCACTAGTATTCAGTAGTTTTGTTTTGCATTAGAAACTGAAACTATTAAAATAAAATAATTTTGTTGGACCCAGCAATAGTCTACTGAATAACACATCGCAGATTCGACATAATTAGCATAAATATTTTTAAAAAATTAGCTGCGGTATAAATCAGCTAATAGTTTTAATTTTATATATGTAGTATGTTCGAATCAGCTCGCTAAAGGGCTAAAATACCTTTGATGTCATAAAAAGAATCTAACAAGGTTCTAAAAGTCACTATGGACAATACTTTTGAAATATAATATTACAGAAAAGTTAATTTTTTCAAAATTCTAGAAGCGCCAAGAAGCGTAAGAAAAGTACATGAAAGATATTGCAACTAATGAAGACCAAGACCCAATTAAACCCGCAGCGAAATGAGATAACTTAAATTCAACTCATTCCACACAACTGTTTCCGTTTAAGCGACTTAACGTTCGAGTAAAAATTGAATTCATTTGGCAAAGTGTTCATTTTCATACGCTTTACCACATCCTACTGTTGCACTCAATAATTTTGACAGTTATGCAAATGATTGCTGAAAATGTGGCAGCATCTATGACAATCGTTTGCTTTATGCCACTTGGCAATCAATTGCTAGCTGCACCATTACTTGCTGCCAGCAAACACTTGGCAGCAATTTCGCGTCGCCTTTTTTGTTTTGCTTCCAGAGTTAAAGCAAATTCATATGTATTAGTTTTGCAAATTTTCACTGCAATATTTTTGAATGCTTCGCCTTTCCACTAACCATAGCAAGTGTGTGTGCATGGCATAGGATAGCTAACATAGCAGTGAGCTTGTGTTTGGTGCCCCGAGTGCTGCACTGAATTAAGCGAACTTTGCTGTCTATTTTTCGAAAAATTTCCCTTATTATTTTTGGCATATTTCTGCAACCGAAATTTTTGGCGCAGTGACAACGGTACAAGACTCGAAGTGAAGCACTCAAGTTGCCAAGCAGGAAAGTAGACGGCAAGAGGAAAAAAGCAATGTCTTTATGTTGATAGGTGAAGTAGTTAGAATGCTAGTAGTATTAGTGTTTCAAGGCAGCAGGAAGAGTAATCAATTCTAAGTTGAAGTGGTAAGAAAAATGGTAGTTTATTGTGTAATAATTGCGGCTGCAATGCGACAGTAGAAAGGAGTTTCAAGTAGAGTCAAATAAAATCGATGAAATTATTTTGTGTAAATGAGAAAACAATTTTTAAGCAGGTGCAGTTTTGGACTATAAATGGCGGGTAAAGGGCGAAAAGAAGCATATAATCGATTCTAAGTAAAGTTGAGAAATTAGCTATTAGGCGATTGGGGCACATATAAGAAGCCTTCCAAAGTGACGCCTGGATGTCAGTAGTGAATAATTCAATAAGTTTGAATGAAAATAGTGAAACCTAAGAGAATCTAAATTTTTACATGTTTTATTTAAAACAAATACTAGCTTGGGATTGGTACAGATTACTTGTATGCGAAAAGGTTTAAAAATAGCGAAGTACGACTCTGCTGCCAAGCTCTCAGCGCAAATTCTAAATAAGCTAAAGAAAGGGGGCAGTACCAGCCACCATTATTAAGTTTTCAATATCTAAATTTCTGAAGAATAAAGTCGTAGAATTGTGTTAAAAGATGTTGATGTGATGATAAAAAAATATGCCCAGCAATAGCTAGACCTCAGGGCGCGCCACTTAGTACCGCCCTTATCTAAAGTATATATCATAGCTTAGATGGAAACCTGCAAAAGCTCTCGGTTCAGAATTAATAAGATTTTGCGAATTATGAATAATTTTGTTACTCATGTAACACCTTTGATGTGCCGAATGATAAGAAAATGCTCTTTCTATCGAATAATGAGGCAACAAAACAAAGGACACGTGGATATAATTCGTTGAAGTTACTTGTATCATTGGTTGGAACTTTCAAGAAAGGAATGCAGATCATACTAGTTCTCAACAGTCGTATTTAGTACTAGTTCCCAATTATTGAAAAAGGTATGGTTTTGATACTAGTTCGCAACAGTTGTATTTAGTACTAGTTCTCAATTATTCAAAAAGGGTTGCTTTTGATACTAGGTATCAATAGTCGTATTTAGTACTAGTTCCCAATTAATGAAAAAGGGACGCTTTTGATACTAGTTCTCAACAGTAGTATTTAGTTCCCATTCTTAATAATCGCGAATAGGATGTATATCATTCTAGTCTTCAGCTGTTTTGAAGCGGCTCGTGTGAAGCTCGAGATTGCCAAGAACGGTTGCATCTTTCATCACAACAACACGTTGGCTAATTTCTCGCTCAACGCGCAAAAGCGCAACGTGGCAAAAAATGCTTTTCATCGTTGTCGCAGGTGGAGATACCGACCGCATAGTGGACCTTCGGTATCTCCACCTGCGACTTTTTCTTATTTACCACGATAAAGGCTCATTCCCATTCTAAGCCATCATGGCGGCGTATACGAGACCAAGTAAGATGTAAATTTGGTGCTGAACGGGTTAATCTCCCAATTTCCCAACTAACTGGCACTTTTTCAAAACTTTCAAACAACTCTCTTCCGCTTCTGATTAAACCTTTTTTTGAATTCCTCTAATTACATTTTCAAAGCACAGCCACTCAGACTGGAAAGTTCATTGAAGTTCAAATGCACTTCGTGCACTTTATGCACATTTTCCTTGCACAATTATCTGGAAAAGTGTGTGATTATACTAACAGCGCTGAAAAGTATGCTGCATCATAAATATCATCATTTGCCATCGAATTGAATGCAAATCCTGCAACACTTATCTTACTCGTACTATTCTTGCACTGCATCGAAAATTTCGCTCAATAATTGCACAGTAAGTTCATAAATTCTGCAGTAGTAAGCTTTGCGTGCACACATACATACGTACTTACGCGTACAATCGAATATAATATTTTAGTGCATACGACCATACGGCCTGTAACCCACTTTGGCGTGCATAATCCGCAATCGATTTTCTCCCCTCGCCCTCGCACTGCCGCTCTATCCACTGTTTGCGTACTTATGCACTTCTCATGCTTTTGCATTTGTAGTGCATATTATTACGCTCATCAAACTGTTTGAAAATTTATAAAATTTCTATAAAATTCATACAACAATTTTTCACTGCATTGCGCGAGTGCACTCAGCTTTGCTGGATCATCTCCCTTTTCGTGCGCCCACCCTCCACTCTGCTACTTTTGGCATATTTCACTGTAACAATGCACTTCCCTGCGCTGCTATCGCCTCGCCCCTTTTCAATTCCCCCAGCAACGTAAGCGCCGTATTGAAATACTGCTTGCGAATTTGTTTTGGTATTAGTGCAGTTTGCATATGTTTGGTTGGGTAGCTGTGTGCGTGCGTGTGTCTGTCTGGGCTTCACTTCGTTTCGCTCCATATTTGCTGCATCATCTATCAATTTTTATTACACTCCAGAGTGTATCAATATCGGCGAACAATTTAGAGTAAATTTTTGTGCAAAAAATAAATAAAATACCAATAAGAGTGTATTGGATAAATATTGGGTGCTCGTGCGTGTGTAGGCCGGAAGGGTGATCGGTGGGTGTACGAGGGAATGCGAAGAAGTAAACAATGTGTATATGTATGTGTGTATGTAAATCAAGACTGTGTACGGCGCATATAATCCACTACTTTAACTCCCCACGCTCCTTACCCCCTACACAATTTTTAAGCGCCATTAGCATTGCTCTCTTTCATGCACTTGTTTTTATTTGTGTATATTTTGGTTGTATTGGTTCGTTACAGCTTTTGTGTATTTTGCACTTTGTATAGTTTTTGCTAGTTTTTAGCAACGCAGCGCTCAGTCGGTTGAATGTATGCTGCCAGCTTGCCACTTGTGCCACGTACACGCACACACTGGGACTAACTTAACGGCGCCCATATGCAAAATTTATGATGAATAAATACAAAGGGATTTTTTTCTGCTTGCTGCATGTGTATTAGTACTATTTGTTGTTGTATTGTGTTGCATTAAATACATCTGCATTTAGTACAAATTTCAGTATGCCTGGCTATACTAAGATTAAGACCACCTGCCGCCCCTCGCTACACCGCCGCGTTGCCCATTATTTGACTGGCAAAACTTTACTTGTTTATTGTTGGTTTATTTATGCAAAATTATTGGCAGTTTATCACAAAGAATATGTTTAAAAAATATACTTAAAAAAATTGTGGCCCAAAGTCTAGTTTGTGCGTGTGTGTGTGTATGGATGGATATGTTGGTGTGTAGCATGACTACTATAAAATGGATTTATTACGTGTATTGCTGTGTCCTGTGTATGCTATTTGCTTGCATTAAGTCAGTAGTGTGCAAAAAATTATACACCTCTGTGCAAAATATTAGTAGTACGACATATTGCAAAGTGTTGACTTAGTTTTTAATTAATTTTTTTTTTTCTTATAAAATCGTTGTTAGACTGCAACAAAAACCATACAGCATATAGTTGCAACTCTGAAGAAAAATTTTAAAATAAAAAAAAATTCAACAAATTTTCATCAAAAGTTCAAATTTTTGTGTTCAGAATTTTTAGAGAAATTTTTAGTATGCAGTTTAATAGTCCACAGAATTTTGATATTAGTAGCTTTGAATTGACTCATAAATCGCGTTGATTTTTGACATTTTTTTTTGGCTTTCGCTCTAGCGCATTTTCTTCATATAAAAAAATTTAGAGTATTCGTTATAATCGTCTAGAAACAAAAACAAAAGCCAAAAAGCAAAGCGATTTTCGAGCTATTCAAAGCTGGCATCTTATTATACCAAAACTCAATGGACTATAAAACTGCATATCTAGAATTTTTTTGTCTGAACTTTTGATGCAAAATTTGCTGAATGGTTTTTTTTTTAATTTCGTTCAAAGGTTGAAACTTTGAGTTATAGTATTTTTGTTGTAATATGAGCTATATATAAAAAAAGAAAGTAAAAAAGATAAATAAAAATAAATAAATGGTCAAGCCTTTGCAATAAGTATCGCTGCGCTGCTATTATTGAGTACACAACTGTACTTGGATATGCATATTTGATAATTGGAAGCATAAAAGTTTATGTCGCATACATATAAGCATACACATACAGATATAAAAGTATATTTAGCGCATTCAAATGCTTTGATTTATCGATGTAGGGCATTAAAAACACTGAGTGGGCATTAAAAAAGTCTGTGTAAAATTTTACGGCTTTTGAAATTTATGCTCATAGGAAAATATTAAATTACGCTCAAATTTCTTGGAAATATTTTCAAGTAGAATGCTTTAAAAAATAGCTTAAATATTTAAATATAATATTCAATAAGAATTCCAATTCACTTTTTGACATCGTTCCTTCCAGATGCGGATGTCACATGAAATTCTAAGGAAAAAGGTCCCGTAGAGCATAGCTTTAAAGTGAAATTTCTCTGCTACACATTTTAAAAGAAACTATCTTAAATTCAAACTAAGTTGGTATGAAGATTAATTTGCTGAGAGTTTTTTGAATGGTACGAATAATTTATTTTTGGTATAAAATATTTCAAAAAATTTGCAAAAAAAATATATAGTATCACAAACATTTTTAATGTCAAATGTAGTTTCAAAAAGTTTCGAAGTATGCGAATAAAAAATAGAGCATAACTTCAAAAAATTGTATTAAGATTTTTCGAAATATTTAAAAATAAAAAAGTTATAACTCCAACAAAAATTTGGAGTGTAAAAGAGTACATAATTTGCAAAATATTATTAAAACAATTCAACATTTTTTCAAAAAACATGAAATAACTACTTTTATAGTCTCAAAAAATTTTATTAAAAATTTTCAACGGTGTCCAACGAAGGGTTAGTAACGAGACTGATGCTGCTACAGAGGCGGTATGCATGGACAAATGCCAGTTACCAGCAGCCGTCTAGCGTAAAACCGTCTTGATCGAAGGCACTACCTTTATCTGCTCTAAGCCAATAAGAATAGGCACAGTTAGTGTATGAATTCTTTTTGTTTTCTTTTTCTGGTTCGCCCAAAAAAAATATTAAATGCAGAAATAGAGTAATGAGCTGTTCTTAAAAGCGTTATACCTTTTGCAAATTTCATAAAATTTGCACATCTAATTTGTTTTCATGGGGGAAAAGCTATCGGTAAGGCGTAATTGCCTTAAATAGTCCCAGGTTTATCTATGAGTGACAAGGATTTTCTTATCGAAATAAATATTTGCGAATTAAGGACCTGTAGCGTACTCAACTACCGAACTTTAAGGAATCAAGTTTGAAAATCACTTTCATATTTTTCTGCCAATTGATATTTCTTCTCCTCAGCAGATGTCAAGCCTAGAATCACTTCACTGCTAGTAACACACAAATCCATTTGACTGCTGAGAATAGTTGCAATTTGATTCATATTTGCAAGAATTGATTTTTTGCACTCTGAGGTACGTTAGGAGAGTTTTGGAAAATTTGTTGAAAAACTGCTTCCGTAGCTTAGTTGTTCTCTGCTTTAGTTAATTAATGCTTTTTGGATTTTCAAAGAGTAACAATTCTCCCATCATCTTTTCTATTTCTGCTCAGTACTGTCTTATTGAAACTTCGGAATGTCAGCTATCATTTTCCGAAATGGTGGAAACTGGGGTAATGGATGAAATCCATAGATCTTGAAGGCGATGCAATAATGGGCCTACTGGTTTACCACGTAATGCTGCGGCCAATAATTTGAAAGGTCTGCTCTACAATTTTTAATTTTGTTTTAGTGCATATTTCAAATTTATTATTTTTCAAATTTCAGATAGAGTATTTTACTTTTTTTTTTGGATGTAGAGTTCTCTCTGCTATATTATTTTCTAAATGGACTCAATCTGTATTCTTACTTAACTTGTTCTCCTCTTTTTCTGGCTAGCAATGCGTGACATTTTTCCTTCCTCCACACAATTTTTCTAAGGCTCATGCAAATTTGATAACCATAAATCTATGCAACAATAGCAATAAATGCAGCAACAATGCATACGCAATAGCATCGATCAAATGTCAAAGTGACAATTGTGGAAATATCAAATCTGTTTAAAATCTTACGATAGCAAGAAAAATTGGGAGAAAAAGAGAACTGAGAAAAAGCAAAATGTGCTTTAAAATCAGAAAATTTTCACACGTTCTAGTTGCAGATTGGAATGAAGTCAACAAAAAAAAAAAAAAGAAGAGCACAAAAGACAAGTAACAAAAATCGTTAAGGACCACAAGCAGCAACTGAAGAAGCTGCTGTCAAATGAAGTTTAAAATTGGAAGTTGCCTCTGCAGCAAACGTCAGTGGCAAGCGATCATACAACAATAAGTGCTGTCAAATTTTGTAAATGACAATTAATTGCTGGCCATTATTATGATGGACAGGCATACAATGGGAGAGCGTGAAACAGAATACTACGAAGATATAAAAAATAATAAAAAAACATATGAAAAAGTTCAAAGCGAAAAATGGTCGAAAATATGGGTGGGTAGTGGCTGAGGTTTTCTGGATTCTTTTCCTCTCTTATTAATTTCTTTTGGTGGGTGATTGCGTGACTCTTGTAATTGTGCGTTGGAAATTTGTAGACATCATTCATCTACCATAACAATTTACATACACAGCCTGGTTTGGAGTGGCAGTAAATGCTTTGAACAGAGACAGCGAAGGAAGTTTGATAGCTGGTGTGTCATTGAAAACTTTTCTAACAACCAGTTTGTGCTGAGTGGACGATATAGTTTACTCATCTAAAACGCAAGAAAACCTACAGCTACCAAAGTGCGTATAATTTAAGTAACAGAAAAATTTTTAAGTTACAGGTAAATCGAAGTATTGACTGATAACAGAAGAGAAGTTGCCGAAATAGTTGCATGAGAGGTATACCGCAGTTGGAAAGGTGTGTAAACACAGCTTAAGCTGCTACTCGATGTGCTGCATTTGCAAAAACAGGCCGAATTAAATTCTGAATGGAAAAATGTGAAATTAAAGGAGTGCAAAACAGTTACAAGCAAGTCAAATAGCTTCAGCTAGAAGGCATACGCTTGAAGTATTTCTGGGCATTTGAGTACAGCTTCGCTCCCTGTTAACGTTTTATTAAATTTTATTGTAAAACGGAGTAACCAAATAGTGGCGAAAGAAGAAATTAAAGCAAAGCGTAGCAATAAAAGAGAATTAAATGAAAATGCGTGGTGAGTAAAACAAACAAAAGTAACTGAGAGACAAGTGAAATATTTGTATCGAATGAAGTACAAAAGTAAAAAAACAAAAACAAAAAAAAAAGAGCATACTGGAAAACTTAAAAGCAACGGAAAAGTGTGCAAAGCGAATTAATGCAAATGAAAAGAAAAAATTGAAATGAAGAAAATATAGCAGTGTGAAGTCTGCGAGAAAAATACGTAAATAAAAAATAATAGAAATAAAAAGAAAAAATTTGCTTAAATTCAATGGAGTGTAAAATAAATGGGTGTCGAGTATTAGTAGATATATATATATAATTAGCGCGTACACCCTTTTTGGGTGTGTGGCCGATCTCCTCCTCCTATTTGGGGCGTGCGTCTTGATGTTAGGAGGGACCTACAGTCAGGGCCGTAGAGAGCATATCCGGGCCCCGGGGAAAATTGCAAATGCGGGCCCTTTCCAATGATGTCTAATTCATATAAATACGTATAATCTCGAGTCCGGGCCCCTCTGAAAACTCCGGGCCCGGGGGAAAAAGTACCCGATCGCCCCCTCTCGTCGGGCCTGCCTACAGTTTCAAGCCGAGCTTCGAACGGCAGATATTTTTTATGAGGAACTTTTTCATGGCAGAAATACACTCGGAGGTTTGCCATTGCCTGCAGAGTGGCGAAAGCTATTAGAAAAATGTTTTTCTTAATTTTGGTGTTTTACCGAGATTCGAACCAACGTTCTCTCTGTGAATTCCGAATGGTAGTCACGCACCAACCCATTCGACTACGGCGGCCGCGTATAACTAGTAGCTACTGAGCGGAAATTTAAGTGTTGCAAATAGAAATTAGTAGCTCCGTTTTGGCAGGCGGTTTTCGGTCGCGCTTCAAAAAAATAGCCCTCGATTTTTCAACTTCATCTGCTGTTTAAGCCAGCTGAAGTATATTTGCATAGAATGGCGCTCGGATCCGATTCGATAAAAAATGAGTGATAAAAAAAAACACAATTAATAAATAAAAATTACTCTCTTTTGTCCAAAAGCGTCCACTCTATCTCTAGAAATTTTGGTTAGAGCTCCTTCCTAAGTTGGTATTGCGAAGAAAATATCGACGTTCAGGCATTCTTGAAAAATCAGGCGTAAAGATTGTTCAACAGCTCTGAACTTTTGTATGGACTACCTTACTGAAGAAATACCCTTGGGGGTTTGCCAATGCTTGCTATGAAATTATCTACCAGATTATAAGAAAAATGATTTCGCAATATATCTGTTTTGTATGATATTGTCATTTTAGTTTCTCAAGCTCTTAAAAAACACCCGATAGTAATGCTATTTGCAGTTACGCAGCTGTGACTATATGACTTTTTTCTTTGTTTTTGGATATTCAGCTATATTTCTTCAAAAGCTCGAAGCCAAAAACTCAACCAGCCGCTAAACTTAATTCTCTTTTTCAAAATTTCGGATTAAATTTGCACTTTAGTTTTAAGTTTTCCACTCCGGAAGCTGTAAGCGCGGCCCACTAACCGTGCACGAGAAAAGCGTGTTTGCGCACATTTCCAGCTGGAAAATTACCAACATAAATAACAAAAGTAATGCGATTTTTACACGCCACTCAGCGCATAGGCCATTAACAATCAACCGGCGGTGGAAGACTTAAAAATACTACATACACACTGCCACATATACACATACATATGTACATATGCATGCACACACATAAGCAGCGGTGTAAGTGACTTGCCGACCGAGCAGTCAACAGTTAACACTTGTACGCAAGTGTTGTAAGTTTCCCGATGGCACTACAGCTATCGAATTGCCTATCTGCACGCTGACGATGGCATTTAAAGTCAGTAGCCGCCGTCGCAGTCACTTTATTTCGCGTACCAACAGCAAGGCGAGGAAGGCATGCAGTAGGCATTGAGCATAAAACAGCTACTTAAAAATATTGTAGCAAATGTGCGCTGTGTGTGTGTATGTATGTATGTATGTGTGCCTGTATATAGTAACTGAAAAGCAGACACAATTTTAAAGCGCTTTTAATGCCTTTTTATGAGCATTAAGAAAATTATATTTATTGTGTTGACATTGGTGGCGCGAGTAGCACAAGTGGAGTTAATTTTCAATCCTTAACTGCAGGCATACACACACACACACCCACTCATACGCGCACACGTTGAGCATCAGCGTGAAGCACGAAGGAGGTAAATCTTGCTTTCTCTGTTCAAAAACCTTGCCTGGCTGATTTTTTCCATGTTGCTAAATAGCACTTTAATTTATTATATTGTAACACAATGTCTGCATGTGTGTGTGCAAGTACACGTATACAGGCAGTTGTATGTAATAGGCTTTTATAGGCTACAAAACAACGCCTTTGAAATTGGGTGATTCTGTTAAGCTGCTGCTGCTGCTGTTGCTGTTGTTGTTGCTGAATTAGAAGCGTGTGGGTAGCCGTTTCTTGAAGCGTTGTGCCAGAAGCAGGCTGGCGTGTACTCGTAAATCTCGATCAAGTTGACATTACCGTTTTTCTAACTGAATTTAATTAGTTAGCGAAAATTTTGCAAGCGCTTAGCGAATTTTCTCTCTCTTTTTTGTGACTCTTTGCATTTGACCTGACAGGCGGATATGGAGAAAGGAGCGGAAGATGCATGCCATTAAAGTGATTTGATTTTGGTAATTTACTGTAGGGATTTGGGGTCGTCGACTTAAAATTCATTTAGCTAAGAAGTTATTAAGCTGCAAATTTATTGCGCTGTACCTACATTCGCTGTGTAAGACTTAACGGACCTAAAGTTGAGTTAGAAATTTATAGCGAAAGCTATAAGAAGAGGAAAATTAGTGTAAACAGCAATAAAATAATTAAAAACTGGGTTTTGCATTTTTAATTAGAAAAGCAAATATTTTAATCATCTACGACAATTGTATTTCCTTCATTGCTTGACTGCAGTAAGCCTACACTAAATTTCGCTTCAGACACCTAAGCTTAGATGGATGTGGCTGTTGAGAGAAATCGCATGTATTGCTTGTATAGAAGGGTGAGCTGATCCATAGTGAAGCCATTAAAGAGGTCTTTGAGCAGCTTTGTACTTCCTTTGCTTTGTAATAAAGCTTAGCAACTAAGAGCGCTAAAAGAATTGTCTAAATGCTATCCAAATCTGGGTGCGAAAGGCATCCAGAAATATTGTTGTTTATTATTGTGTCGATTCTTAGCAAAAACAAGAGTTTGTCAATACTTCCACTAGCGATTTGTTCCGAATTAGAGCAGGAAAGTATGCTGAAGCTATTGAATTAAAATTTAAGCTTCAATTTCGTCTCAGTTTCGAATACACATTGTTTAGACGCGGGTATTGATATAACTCGAGTTGGAAGAACTTTAAACTTGAAGCTCATTTCGACTGCTGAAGCGAGAGAACTAAGCTAAAATTGATGAATTAAAGTTTTATCTTCAAATTCGTCTCAGCTCCATGAGCTTAATGTTAAGGTGATCGTACTGCAGTGAGCTCGAGTTCAAAGCGTTCAGAAAGCAATTTGGTAACGATTTTTCAGCTGAAATTTTAGTAAAAAACTTAAAAAATTAAAAAAAAAAAATTTAAAAAAAAATTTTGAAAAGCAGTAAAATTTAAAAATAAATTTAAAATATAAATTTATGTTTCGGTAAAATTAAAAAAAAAAAAATTAATAAAAAAATTTAATTTTATTTGTTTTTGTATTTTTTTTATATTTTCTGCCAAAAGGGCTATCAACAAGCAATTGGGTAGCGACTCTTAGCTGAAATTATATTAAAAAAGTGAAAAAAATTGTTTCAGAAAGCAATTGAATAACGATATTTAAAAAAACAATTTAAATTAAAATTACAACAAAAATTTTCAGGAAGAAATTCGGTAACGATATAGTGGCTGAAATTTTAATAAGCAGCTATAAAAATCATTTATTTTTTAATATCAAAATTTAAAAATCAAATAAAAAAAAATTTTTTTTTAATAAAAAAAGTTTCTAAATTTTTTTTATTTTTCTCGTTTTGTTTTTATTATATAAATTATTTTACTAAACAAATTTCAAAAATATTATTTCAGAAAAAAATGGGTTACGTAAAATTTATACGTTATAAAATTGATTTTTTTATTAAAATTTCAACATTTAAAAACCGAAACAAAAATTTTTAATTTTTTTGGTTCTTATTTTTTTTAATTTTAGTTTTTTGCAAGAAGTGCTGGCCAACGGCAATGGCGTAGTAATTTTTTTGCTCAAATTTTACTAAAAAGAGTAACGAATTTTGTTTGAAAACTTAGAAGGCAGTTATGAAAAGTTGTATTTTAAATTAAAAGAAAAAAAATGAAAAAAATACAGCAACAACACTTTTCATTTAACACTTCAAAAATTCAAATGAAATAAAAAACAACAGTAAAGCATTTCTCACTTCAAATCCGGCACTAACTCACTTCGTTTAATCTGCAACAAAGACAACTTAATCTTCAGCTTTTTCTTGAAAATCCATTTACTATAATTGCCTCGAAAATTAAGTAGTTAAAGTTTCAATAGAATTATTTAAACAAACAGCGAAACTTTTACACTTCATTTCTTTGCCTTCTTTTACTTTACAGATTCTCAACCCTACCAACAACAATTATTGAGCGTCCGATATCGATCTGCCCGAAAACGGCAGTTTTATGCTGCGCTGGCTGGTTTACACCGCTAGGAAATGACACAGCGAATCGCGCAGGCCACGGCGAAGGCAGCAATGGCAGACAAACAATTACCGCACCAACAGACATTTTTCAATATCATTTTACAATGCAACAAAAGCGCGCATGCAACTGTGCTTTCCATGTTATCAGTGCGACACCGATCTAACACTCCGCACCCAAGCCGCTGCATGCAGGGGAGGCAAGAAAGAAAGTAGTTGAAGAGCTGCAACTGAAGTTGAAGGAAACACAAGGCGGTAGCGGGAAATAAAGGAAATAAAAAGAAAATACAACAACAAAAATAATATATTTCGGTTTAGCTGCCGTTACAGCAAAAACTGCTTGGCTTTTTGGCGTTCGCTAAGCGTGTGTCTTCATTGCATGGCACTAGCCGCTGCAAGGGTGTATCAAATTCGACGAACAATGACATAGAATGCGCAGGCAGCTAGCCGATTCTATTAGAGCTACGTGTGTTGGCTTTTCTGAACATTTTAAAAATGTTTTATTTGCTTTTTTCGCTTTGAGTTTTAATTTTTTCCCTTTTCCATTTCTACTTTGTGGTCACTTTGATGCAGTAATCCTAAAGCGCATGTATGTATGCATGTAGAGTGGGTTCACAAGGCGGCGGTATACAATATCAAGCCGTCATGTTTTTGCTGAAAATGAGTGGGACGCGTGCTCCTTTGCTGCTGCGGTGGAGTTTCGTGCGTTGGCTGTCTGCTGTCCATACAAACGTAAGTAATGAATACCGTTGGTTTTGTTGTTGTTGTTATTGATGTTATTTTATTTAAGATTCTTTGTACGTTAGCTATTTGTGTAAATTGCATTTGGCATTCCGTTTAAAAAGCGTGAGATTGTAATTTTGGATTCTTTAAATCTTCCACACAAACCTAAGGCGGAGCTGTAAAAGGAATGATAGCAGCTGAAGTTAGAGCTGCTGGCGTGGAAATGCGAGCCGGTAGCGAGAAATTAATTGGAGTGAAAAAAAATTTTGAGCACAAGAATAAAGAGCGAGTTAAGGCGAGTGCTGCTGGAAGGTCAAAACTAATAAGTAGACTTTAGAGCAAATAAAAAAGTTACGATGCTTGCAGAAGTTCGCTTAGTGTGGCTTTTAGTTAACAGTTTTTGAACCACAAATGTGATATCGATTAATTAAGTGAGCTTCCTGGATAGACCAATTCTGTCGTTTTCACTCTACGTTGCCTGACATATTTAAGCAAAGCTCCTTGCACCGAAATAGATTTTGTGCCTAGAATTCCATACGTTCAGGATTTATTCTCATGTGACGTAAGAACTATAATTGAGAAATAACTCACAAACTTTTGTTACTCCTAAAGTGATATCTAGAGGCCCCTGCTGATTCGGCTAGCCAGTAAGTTTGCTTACAATATGCCACGTGTTAGTCACGAGATTATGGAGTTTGCGAGCTTATTGGCTAACCCACCCTGATTCACTATAATATGCCTTTGCGTTCGCTTAAACTTCCACCTCTGTAGCTTGCTTAAACAACCCTCTCTCCCATGCCTCTCTACCGCGAGCAGGTTTGAAACTTAACTCATACGCTGTTGTGGTTGGATTGCAATTCTCAACTTACTTATAGAATATCGTTAAATGAAGCAACATTGTTGCTCAACTAAAATGTTTGTCTGGAGAGCGATGTAATTTTGTTCATTATACATAAATATTTTAATGAAACAATTTATTTTTGTTAATTATCTTTAAAAAAAAGTTGTCAATGAATTTTCTAATTTAGAATAAAATTCTAATTTAGTGGTAGTCCACAATTGCCGATTGATTAAACAAAAGAATAATTTTTGTAACTCTAAAAAAAACTTTTCTAATTTTAATAAAAAGTCGAATTTAAAAAAAAAATCTCAACAAACAATTAGGTACAATTCTAACCTAAACGTTTTTTTTTATTTTTTTTTCAAATTGTTTTTGCTCAATCGAGTCCGAAATTTTCTAATTTAAACAAAAAATGTTTGTAGCTCTGAAAAAAAAACAGAAATTTTTTAGAATTCTGACTTAAAGTTGTTTTTAAACTTTTCTGTAAAATCTATGTGCCTAAAAAAATTTTCTTTGCATCCTAAATAAATTTCGTAATGTAAATAAAAAAAATGTAATTTTAGAAAAATTTTCTAAACAATCAAGCTTTTACAACTCTAACTTAAACCCAATTTTTTTTATTTTTCTGTAAAATCTATTTTCTCTGTGTGCAAATTTAAATTGCTGATTCCTTAAAAAGAATGCTTTTGTAATTTTAAAAAAAGCTCCTCCTACTAATTTTAATTAAACATTTAATTAACTAATTATTTTGTTTAAAATATTTAAACAATTTATCAATATTTAATTATTTAAATAATAAAATTAAAATTGTTTCAAAATGATTTATTTTAATTTAATAATAAAAATAAAATTGTTTCAAAATGAATTTTCTAATTTAAAAAAAAAATTAACTTAAAAACTTGTTTTTAATTGTCTTGCCTTTTTATTTGCCCTGTAATGAATTCATGCTTTAGACTCGTACTTACGCTGCAGTGGTTTCAAATTCTAACAAAGTTTTGTAATTAGAACATAATTTTTCTAACTAAATTCATTTTTAATTCGTAGCAACCTGGTCATGTGCGTGGCTTAGAAAGCCTTTTAGTTTTTTTGTTTTTGCAACTTCTGTGACTGCAGATTGCCACGAGTACTTCCAGGCACAACTTAGTTAGAAATCAAATTATTTTTTCTAATTAAATTCCCAATTTTTCCACCCAGCACTTTTTATGTTAACAAAACATTTAAAGCACTTAGTTCTAGATTTTTTAATTTTTTTATCAATTAATTAATTGAAGCCTTCTCCTCAATTTCACTTTTCATCAGCCAATTAAATTTTGTTTTAAACTAAAAATTTAATTTTCAATTTTTCCGCAATGCTCTGCACTATTAAAAACTTTTCGCCAGCATCCCTTTTCAATTACCAGCACCGCAAAAGCAAAAAACAAATCCTAGCGCAAAGAATTAAAGTGAAGATATAAAAAATAATAATTACACCGCTGCATAAATTTTGGCGCAATAGCGCAATTAAAACTGCGTTTTCACTCTCGACGCATGCAAATTTTGTGCATATTTTAAGGCGAGCCAGCAGCTAGACCACGAAATATTAATTAAAATACTGCATAATTTTGTTGAGCAGCAGCAGACTGTGGAGAGTATGCAAATGTTTCAAAGCAACGAAAAGAAAAATGCAAAACAGAAATGCAAAAACTTTGCGAGACTGAATATCGAACTATTACAAAACTTGAAGCCAAAAGAAAAAAATAAACAAAGTACAAAATAAAATAGCACACTTTCTCGCTAGTGTGCAGTCTGACAAGGCTGCTAGGCTACCCGCAAACGCTGCGCATGTGAGTGAGTTCACTGCAACAGCTGGCAGCACAGTTCGCTACACGCGTGCTAGCGCCAGTTGGTTTGTTGGTTTTGACCCCACTTAAAGCATAAGTCAGAAATAATTTTGCGGTGCAGAAAAGTTTGCCCAACACCAGCACACCAGAGGCACATACATACACATTCTTTTGTATCATTTGCATTTCATGCTGCTATCAACTTAAAATATTTTTGCAGTCATCATAATCCAGCATTTTGCAAGCCGGCAACAGCTGCAGTGGTGTGAGTATGTGTGTATGTGTGTGCGCGTCTGAGAGGTGGCGCTATGGAGCAAAAGTGTGGCATTGGCTGGCGCTTAAATGGCGTGAAGGGAGGAAAAGTGTTGCTGAAAGTGGTATTGTGCTTGTCTGGAGACAGCGACAATGCCAACGACAGTGACAAGCGGAAACGGATGTACGTATGCAAAAGCAAACACACTTACAACACACACATACACGTTTGCTTTGCTGACTTTTTGCATGGCTTACTGGTTGCATAGTGTGCGTGTATATAGGTATGTATTTGTGAGTGCTTTACAGTGTCTCGGCGCTTATCCGGTTCAAGCACCTAACAGAGTCCGCAACAAAAGCCAAGTGTTGAAGCCAAAGCGGAAAGGAGGAAAGAAAATATGCGGGAAACCTACAGGACAGATGGTGCGACCACACAAAAGCTACTGATAAGACTTAACGGTCACCATTGGGTGTTTTAAGCCATAAAAGTTAATAAAAGGAAAAAAGCGCAGCAATGCATTTATTTTAATTAATTTAAAATTTTCTTTGAGGAAAGCTTGTTAAAGCACTCAAAGTAATTTGAAGGGGGACTGATTAATTTCATAAAAACAGGAAGTACATGAGTGGGTTATATGTATATATACATCCATACATACTTATATACTGCATTAAATACCTGTAGCATGGGTAGTTATCGAAAAGTTGTGCTAATTTAGTTTTTATGTAGTTATACCTCGTTCTCTGCTTCGAGTGTTCGTGAACCGCTGCTTGAGATGCATTCCACGTATCTGGTGGCCAGACAACTGGATATCTAACACCGAATTCCATCAAAAACCAATTGCAACTGAAATAAGAGAACGTAAATGGAGATGGCTTGGCCACACCCTATGGAAAGGTGGCACTGAAATCAGCAGACAAGCGCTAGACTGAAACCCCCAAGGACAGCGCAGAAGAGGCAGACCTAGGGGCTCTTGGCGACGCTGCATAGCAGAGGAATACAAAGCCATGGACAAAACAATGACCTGGCAGCAAGTGAAAAATATGTCCGGGAATCGCACAAAACGAAAAAATTTACTTTGGCCGTATGCTCCGCCACAGACAGAATGATGATACCTCATTCTGCTAGAAAAACCATATAAATCCAACTTTTAAGCTCTGTGCAAATAAAAACAAATCAATAAATTTATTTTAAAATTTCAAAGAATTTAATCAGAGTTTTTAGAAAAATTTAGGTTATGGAGTTTAATAGTCTCTTAAAACTCCGAATGGGTTAGTATAAGCATAGTGTTCGGTCGCGCATAGCCTTGAATCTCCGTACATGTAACAGCAAATAAAAGAACAAGTTTTTCATAATAGTGGAAGCCCCTCGGCAGGCAATGGCAAACCTCTGAGTGTATTTCTGCCATGCAAGAGCTCCTCATAAAAAACCATTTGCCCTTCGGAGTCGGTTAAGTCTATCAAATTGACTAAAGAACTACAAATATCATAAATAATATAAATAAATATATTTGTAGCTAAAAAATTCTGAAAAAATGTAAATGTTTGAAAAACATAATAAAGAACAAAACAAAAAAAAATGATTCTAAAGAAAGTATAATCAGGTAAAAACGTATGATCTATTTGAGCAAAGCAAAAAGTAAAAAATTTTGATGACACAATTATCACTGAACCCCAAGTGTCACTGAACGAAAATCCACTGAGAGGCAAAAATAGCTGCATATTACGGTAAAATTAGTAGTAGACAGTGACTTGTGGCCAGCAAGCGTTTGCTGCAACTGCCAGCAATAGCCAGCCATCAGATTGTCGTAGACAGGTAAATGTGGTAACCCTGGCTGCCATCGGAATGGGCGTCTCACATGAGTCGCCTGCTCGAATTGTTTTTATTTGACATTTTAGTGATGCCTTGGCCATTTATTTCGGGTTTTTGTTTTTGTTGGTTCAGTTGTTGTTATTTATGTGAATATAGGAAATTTTTGGTACATTTTGAGTGTTATTTGTAGGCAGGTACTATTTCTGGAAATATTTTTTTGTTTTGTTTTCTTTTCCTAAATAAATTTTCATTGTCTATTGAAAAGGAAATGGGAGAAAATTTCTCGTTTAGCTTTAAGCTTAAAATATCAGTAATAAATATGTTTGTGTGCGCAATAACAATAAAATCACCAAAAATGTAGCTCACTTAGCTGAGCCATAAAAGAAACAACAAAGCTGAAAAATTATGGAAACTTTTACACCATTGTCAAATTTTGAATTTTACAAGTTTTCGAAATTTTCACTTTGATATGCTTTCCCAATACAATACGATTTTTTTTCAGTACAAATAACTTGTATAACGTTTCCCTGTTTTCTGAGCAATTTTATAAAATTTTACTTTAAATTTTTATTTTTTTATTTTTCATACCATTGCCGCAATCTCTGCCTCACGGAGAAAAAACAAATTGCCACTGCAATGACATTAACAAGACGACGAGGCAATGAGCAGCAGCAGAAAAGAAACTACAACAACAAATGTGCACACACACGCACAATCATTAGTCGGACGTAATGCACGCTGTCTGTTGTTTCCTCATTTCTTGCGTTGTAGCTGCCACATTTCGTGGAAAATTAATTGTGGTTTTTATTGCGCGACATATTGAAATGTGTTTATGCAGCAGCAAGTAAGTACGTTTTGTTTGGTTTTTGCTTGCAACACATTTCAAGTGCTGCTGCATACATAAATATTTGTCCACATGCAGTTGATCAATTGCTTTCCATTTGCATTCTGGAATTTTTGGGCAGCTTAGGGGAAGATTTTGGCTCAACGTAACTTTATACGCATCCACACATACGTGCATGCATGTGCCATTGTTGTACACTCACACTACCCCATGCTTGCCCCACTTGTCACATAGCCTCTCCACTTCTTCCATGCCTCCTCTGCTCCAACATTTTTCATTCAATATTTATTTATGCCATCGCTGTTGACATTCGAAGTCGTGGTAATTCTCCCCAGTTTTTTTTATAGCACAACAACAACAACTGAACAAAAACCAAGTATCTTAAAATAATAATGACAAATGCGGTTAATGTTAGGAAAATTTGTCTTGAACGGAATTATATAAAGATACGAGAAAAAAAGAGAATTTCGAGTTGAGTGATCTTGAGTTTTTGAAGCTGCTGAAATAGAAGGAAAAAGGAAACATTCAGAAAAGCAACGCTGAGTTATGTGTAATATTTTGCTCTCTCACTCTATCTTTGCTTTGCCTGGTAATTGCATTTGCGCTTCCCTGCTATTGTTTTTTTCTGCTACTTAACTGCAGGCAGCTTCCCCTTCCGTTTTCTCCTGCAAGTTTATTTTTGTTTCTCTGCTCTTATTTTTACAGTTGTCAATACAAATGCTAACAAACAACGCAAACGAAAGCCATCGAAACGTTAGATAAAATGACTTTATGACTTTACGCTCACTCCCCTCGTTTCACACTTCGAAAGGTAATTTAAAACGCTTTCCATGCAGCGCTGCAATGCCACTGACAATTAAAAGGAATTTGTTAATTAGCTGTTAAAGTCAATTATGCGACTTTTGTGGGCACTGTGACAGTCAGTAATATTCAATAGGCGTAATATTTTGGTATTTGACAGATTACATAATTGTATTTCATATTTGTTGTATTTTAGCTTTTTAGCGGGAGACCCGATATAAGATAAGGGGGGAAAAAATACATACTTTGATAATTCAAAAGTTCATGCAAAAGTAAAAATATGTTATTTAATGTTCACAATGCAAAGAAGCATGCATAAAACTGCGAGAGTTGCCAGATTTTCCACACACTTCATAAATAAAAAATATAGATAAAAATATTATAATAAAAAAATAAAACAAATAAATGTGAAAAAGCGAATATAAATAATAATTATAAAAAAAGAAAAAATTTTAATAATATTTTTAATATCATAAAAAACCCAAGAAAAAAGTCGAATAAAAACTTAAGTAAAACAAACAAAAACAAAAAAATAATAAAAAGTCAATATTAATCAAATTAACTATTTTTAAAACTTGAATTTTTACTAGCTTTGATAAATTGATTTTGAGGATTTTTGAATAATTTTTTAATATAAAGATTTTTATTTATTTTTTTAACAGGTTTTATATGCCTAGAATATTAAAAAAAATTTATTTTTTTTTTTTAATTCTTTTCTATTTTATTTAGTTTTGTACATTCAGAACGAATGCACATTTTTTTATGGGGAGAATTTTGTAGATTTTTTAATATACAGATAACAATATTTTTATTCATGTTTTTTAATATTTGTTTTTTATTGTATCACGAAGATATTTTAAAACTGTTTTTTTTTGCATTCAAGAGTTCACGATTCGTTTTTATGAGGTAAATGCAACATCGTCATTAGAAAAAATATCAAAAATCAATTCGAAAACTTTAACCCTTTTCAAACTTTTATTTTATTATAAAAACTTTTTTGTTTTAATTTCTTTTATTTTTTTTTTTTTTTTTTTTTTGTCGGGACAACTAGCAAGTGCAGCACTCAGACATTAATTGAGTCCATTGTACTACACTTGGATTCCTTTAAATTTCTTTAAATCTACCCGATCTCCGAAGAAATCTGAGTAGATCTTGTGGTGCCAATTTCTTTTATAGAAGTATACATTTGTTACATATTCCGTGCATATTACATACACTCTACTTTTCGTAAACTTTTTCGCTCAGTGTAGGCCATTTATTTCCGGAGCGCTCAACACTAATCACACAAACTGTCACAGAGCGCCATCTCTCAAGCTTGTCAGGTCAGTCAGGAGTGTTGGCATAAACTTTAACAGCGGCGCACTTTTTCATATGGCCAAGTAACTCTCTCACTCATTGTCACTCTAACTAATATTAATTTTTTCCTGCTAGCACTGCAGAACTCTTTCCTTTTTGTGGTATTTGAAAAACAAAAAAATGCGCTTCTTTCTGTGCTTCCCCGCCAGAATTCATTTGACATTGACGATTTGAATTTCAGTTATTTGAAACTTTTTTTTTTTGTTAGCGGCTATTTTTGAAAATGTCAGAGTGCTAGGGATACTTTAATCTACTACAAATTAACGGTATTAAAAAGTTTGCACTTTGGTCAACGCAGCTGCATACGAATACTGAGCGTGTAGGCGTGCCAGTGTGTGGGTGTATGCATGTGTGAATGATTGAATACTTTTTAGCGTGACGTTTGGGACATTTGGTAAGTCAGCCTGCCTTACCCCTGAGAACGTAGAGTGTTTTCGAGAGCTTAACATTCCGAAAACTTTTTGTTTGTGCTTTTTTTATTACCTAAAATGTGTTATTCACTTTATCAGTTTTAATTTTTATAGTTCATCTAAAACTTTTGATTTTTGCATATTTGCATAGTTTTTCATTTGTTTTCTAATTCTTCATTCCAATTTTGGGCTGCATTGAATATTTTCTCTCTTCATCCCTGCGCGTCACACTTGCCATCTTTTTTCTCCTCCTCTATTTCTTCTCTGCACGCAGCGCTGGTCTGCGTTTGTTTTTTCAAATGCCTTCTCTACGTTTGTCCGGGTTCGAATTAACGGTAGTTCTAAGCTACGGCCTTAATCCTTATACATTTTTTCCGCTATCACCCGAGCTTTAGTGCTAAAAAAGTTTGGTGTTTTTCACTCTGTTTTGGGTTGGCATGGAGTGGCATGCAAAGTTGCTGGCATCTCGTTTTCTAGTTCACTTCTGATTTTCCGCTCTTTCACAGCTCAGTCATTTTCTATGTACCCTATTTTCGGGAGCTTTTACATATTTCAGTTAACTGTGTGGCATTAAAAGTTCAGTTCAAACCAAAACATTAATCACTTTGACACACACACACACACATACATGCACATATCACAGTAATTTGCAAGGATTTCAGACTTTGTGGATGTGTGCCAGCTTTTGCTGCCCTCCTCTTGCATTGAGTGCTTGTCCAAACTTTGCGTTTGCTATTTCGGCACTTTTGCTTATTTTTTGTTGTTGTTATTGAAAGTAGGTGGCAGTGGTTTAAATTTTTGGTTTTTTATTTTCTATAGATTTGGCATCGAGTTGTGAAAATTGTGCTTAATTTTGTTGTGGATTTTGTAAAAGTTAGATTTCAACTTAATTTGCATAAACCGAAATTAGTTTTAGGATTTAGTGACATTTTTGTAAGTATTATTCATTTCAGCTTCTCAAACGTCGTTTTTTGGGGGGAGATTAAAAAAAAAAATATCTCATAGAGTTGATTTCATGAAGTTGGGAGAAGGCCATTAACCTGTGGCAAAACCAAAAATAGTTGAAGAGATACGGATTTTTCCACGCAGCCTCTATACAAAGGTTGTGTCAACATTGCAAACTGATTCAGGCAGTATTGTGGAACCTAAACATTGAAAAATTCAGGATGAAAGTGTCGAATTATACGTTTTTATTACGGTTTTAACCAATTCACTTAGCCGATGAAATACAAAAAGAAGGGTCGAAGGGGAAGACCCGTATAGAGAATAACAAAAGTGTTAGTTAAAGTGATAGATTGACCAGCCACCGTAGCCGAATGGATTGGTGCGCAGGTTTGAATCTCCACGCGTGCAAACACTAAAATGATAGAAAAGGACTTTTTTCTAATAGCGGGCGCCCTCGCCACGCAATGGCAAACTGAGTGTATTTCCGCCATAAAAAAGTTCCTCATAAAAAACCTCTACCTTTCAGAGTCGGCTTATAACTGTAAGACCCTCCGTTTGTGGAACAACAACCAGATGTAGCCACTAATAAGAGGAGGAGCTTTGCCAAATTTCCGAAAAGCGTAGACCACTCTACACTATTCTTGATTTTCTCTAATGACTGCCCGCCTTTTTTAAAAGCCGCCCGCCGTCAATAAAAACATTTTCAAAAATTTTTTTCAAAATTTTAAACTGCGTACTCGACATTTTTCTAGAAATTGTGATTAAAATTTTTAGATTTTGGTTAGAATTTGTTGCAGTTTTTTCGAGGTTTGCAGGATGTTTGAAACTTGAATTTGTATGGGTTTTCTAAGGTAATAGAGCGTATTCTTTTACAAAATTATTAGAATTAAAGAAGGAGTGAGCAAATTGTCAAAACTGTAAGTCCTGGTGCTATAATTATTTATATGTAAGACCTCTAATTTATTCTTTCACAAAAAAAATTTTTTCCAGACTTTTTCTTTTAATATTTGAATTGAGAAAGGTTGCCCTAGTCAAATGAATTCATGTAACGAAATAAAGCAGGTTTACGCACTAAGAAATAGGCATTTGGAGCTTCGCTAGACAACTTCCTACTTCATGCATACCACACGAAGCTGAGCTCGAACAAAATCTTATGTACATTTTTTGGCAGTCAAACTTCACTTGCTCACTAATGATTTATTAATAGAATAAAATCCTGCCACACCATTAATAAAATATTTGAACAATCTGACTGCGATTGTTAAAAATATTCAACCAACGCTCACTTTCGCCGAAAAGTTCGCCATCCACATTAGTTGTCAGTGTCAGAGTGTCATATGGAGAATAACAGGCGACAGGTGTGAAAATGTCAATTAGCCAGCTTGTATGTGTGCAATGCATGCATGTGGATAATTTATTTCAATTTCATATAAAATTTGTTTACACATATGCGGGTATCCTTTTTTCCCCAGCGCAAAGTTCTTTTTGCTCCATCAGCAGACCGCAATTAACTTTAGCTTGCGCAATTTCCTCAACCATTACTCAGCTGTCCATTTTAATTAGAGTGAGCATAAAAGCACAAAACTGTAGAAGAATTGTGTTTTTTTTTTGGCACTTTTTTGAACTTTTCCTGATCACACCTTTTGCCATGAGTTGCAAATGAGGGGAGTGCATTTACAGCGTCTAAATTTATTAACTTCCTGCCTTAGCTGGAGGTGGGTAGTTGAGAAGTTTTCTTGCAGTGGCGCTAAGCGTACGGCTATCAACACCTTTCCGGCAATTTATAGAACTCATAGAAAGGCAAACTCATTCTTCGCGTGCTGTCATATGCTGCTAATATTTTTGTTATGGATTTTTTCGTTTTTCTATGCTTACTTACAATTTCGCGTGTCGTTTGATGAGCTCCAAAACGGAATTGGTAGCGTTTTTTAGTGCCTTGGTTACCGTTAAAAAATAACAAAACTAGCATTAGCAACAGTGTGCTTGAAAAATATGTGTCTAGATGTATGTATGTGTATGTCAGTATGTGCCATCTGCAAACAAATCACTCGTAATGATAGTTAATGAACGCACCTGCCTTAATGGCGTTTAAAAGCGTTTTAGCGATGAAAATAACCAAAAAAAAAAAAACAATAAAGAACGAAACAAAGTAAAGAAATTACTGGCATAGCACAACAACAAAACGTGCAACAAATGTGGCAATAATGAACAAAGATTTTACTGACACTAAAGTGAATGGCGCAAGGAAGTAATGAATTTGTTGTTATTTGGGGGAAAATTCAAATTTATTTTCGCGGCTTAAAATATGGATTTCGGAAATATAGAGCAATCAATATGGTTCGAGGAAATATTATTGAATTCTTATAAATAATTACCGTATTAAAAAATTAATATAATAAATATAATAATAAAAAAATTAAAATTAATGAAAAAAATTATTAAAAAAGTTAATAAAAAAAATTTTTTTTAAAGATTTATAAAAAAATTATTTATAAAAATTAATAAAATAATATTTATAAAAATTAATAAAACAATTATTATAAAAATTATCATAAAAAATTACTTAAAAAATACGAGCGCCTAATGTATTTTAATAAAAAATAAATTTTTCAGAAAAAGTTTGTTTTTGTTGATTGTTAACAAAGATAGTACCTAATGGAAACCCCTTAAAACTATATAAGCGATTAAAAAAGACTTCGTATCTTTATTAAATATGTAATTAGAAACTGAGTATTCACTTTTCCTTGCCAGTACTAATTACACCATTTCAGTCTAATTCTGTCTACTTCATTTTGCGCCATTCCATTTTTTCCTTGTCATTTTACTTCATTTCATTTCCATTACAATTATTTCATTTCACTTCATTTCTTTGAAATCCATTTCATTCTATTCCAGTTCATGCAATTCCATTTTGTTTTAATTTCGATTACATTCTATTTCATTTAATTTCCATTACACTCAATTTAATTTAAGTTAATTTCATTTTATTTCCTTTCACTTCGTTTAAGGTTATTCTATGCTTTTTATTTTCATACATTTCATCCCATTACAGTTCCTTATATTACAGTCATATTTATTTTTAAGAAGTTCTATTCTTAACTCTACTAATCAATTCCAATTAATTTCTGTGTTTTCTTCTCATCCCATATCGTTCCATTCCGTGCTAGTCCATTATATTATTTTCAAGCTGAATCTAGTTTATGGAATTTCATTTCATTCTATCCATTTCAATACATTCCATTTTTCCATTTCATTCCAATACATTCCATTCTTCCATTTCATTTCAATACATTCCATTTTTCCATTTTATTTCAATACATTTAATTCCATTTCATTTCAATGCATTCCGTTTTCAATTTAATTTATTTATTCCATTCTGTTCCCATCTATTCCCCTCCATTTATTTGCGTGCGAGCCCATTTTGACCTATTAATTTTATTGCAGTTCCCTCTATTCCTTATCGTTGCAATCCATTCTGTCCCGTTTCCTCAAAGTCTCATTACTGATTTCAATACCAGAAAGAAAGGCCTTCCTCTACATTTGTGTACCATGCTACTCAACACAATAGCCGTCTTTCAGCCACTTCATCACCCACACCCGGACAGCAACACGCTTAAAATGCGTGACGCAGCAATAATTTTTGGTTGTTTTATCGGTGATTGCGAGCAGAAAATATAAAGTTAAAAAACTGAGAAAAAGTTATATAAAAACTAAAGCGTACAAAATGAGTTAAGCCAACAGTCAAAAAGTAGCATTTAACTTACGGACCAATGGTAGCAAAGCTTCTCCATCAACAAGGCCCCCACACCCCTTTTACACTTAACCACTGCCATTGTGGGTGTACAAGTTTTTGCAACATCAGCAAATGCTTTGGTGTTGATTGTGACGGTTGATTTGTTGAAAATAGAGTTTCAAATTTTTTCTATGCGTACCTGCACCTTTTTTTGTTGCTTTCTTCGACATGTCAGCCTCATGCAACTCATTTTACTTGTAGCAGCAGTGTTCGTTATTGTTGTGCTGACTGTTGAAGGAGCGACAATGACTTGCCAGAAAAGTATGTACATATCTACAAGTAGGTATGTACGAGTAGGTGTATCGTTAAGTTGGAGGTGTGGTGTAGAGTTGTAGTGAGTTGTGGCAACAACAGACCAGCATGCGGCCACAGCGGCAAATAATGGCTTCTTGGTTTGTTGTAGAGGTGTTTATTAAAATATTAAACAAAATAAGCATTTATTGTTATTGTTAGAAATTAAAATGTACACAAACTGCTGTAGCATGCCACTTTGTAAGCGCTTATAATAATAAACGGTGGGCGGACACTGGAATGGGTCAGTGGATATGTGTATGTAGGTCCACTCGCATGTATGTATGCTTTAAGTACTATAGGTACATGGAAGAGGCTCCGCACACGCTATATAGTGAGCCTTGGGGCGTAAGCGCTCCCGGTAGATTTGTAATATTACAAAGTTTTAGTAATAACCAACTTTCAACACTAAAACATGCAGTATTACCTAAGACATGTCGCTTTTATTTAGATACTCCTCCATTTCAGAAGTATTTGATTTTGATTTTCCATGAATTTTACGAAATTTGTACCAGCTGAAATTAAGCTTTGCTATTCACTAGGAAATTGGTTCCCATTTTAGAAAACAACGCCTTCTACTGAATTAATTGCCTCATAATTGGTAGTTTGTACATATCTACTTATATGTGTGCGTGTATGTGCACATAAATTTACAGTGAATTTCAAAAATTTCCTCCTGGGAAACAAAAGCTGTTCGCTCGCAAAAGTAGGTTAGTCCAATTCTGTTATGTAACTTCATGAAGCACGGCAATTGAAATTGAAATTATAGAGATTTGGAGGGCGGCTTATTGCTACAAATAACAATTTTCATATTGAATACCGATAAACTTTATTAGAAACCTGAGAGTTTTGCATAGGACAAGCGGCAAAGAACGTTCGAGTTTCGTATGTCATACTAAAAACAACAAAATTATGTTCCCAAAAAATTTTAATGTATTTACAAAGATTGGAATCAGCAAAAGAAATATTGATAAATGAAAGAATATTAAGTTAGAAAGTATAAAACAATTTGTTATCAATGTACAAAACAAAAAAAACCAAATTGTAGATTGGAATTAGCAAAACAAGTATTTATGGAACAAAAAAGCAATACTAAATTAAAAGTATTAAGAAATGTTTACCAATTTACACAAAAACAAAGAAAAAAGTATGATATGCGTTCTGCCACATGCTATTTAATTTGGCACGACTTTATTTTTTTATTTTAAAAAAATTTTTATTTTAGAAAATAACAGAAAAAATTTTTATAAATGAAAGAATATTAAGTTAGAAGTTATTACACAATTTTTTTTAATTTTACAAAACAAAAAAAAAACCAAATTGTTCATCGGAATCAGTAAAACAAATATTTATGGAACAAAAAAAACAATACTAAATTAAAAAGTATTAAAAGAAATGTTTACCAATTTACACAAAAACAAAAAAAAAAGTATGATATGCGTTCCGCCACATGCTGTTTAATTTGGCTCGACTTAATTTTTTAATTTTAAATTTTAAAACTATTTTATATGCGATGGAAAGGATTTTCAGGTTCAGACCATAAACAGTTTTTGTACAAAACTAAACATACCGAAATTTGTTCTACTTTAATTTTTATTCACTCTGTTTTATTCCTATATTCTTTACTTTAAGTAGCTTTTTTATGATTAATTCAGTTTAAATTAGTTTAATTTCATTTACGTTAATTTTATTTAGTTCAATTATAATTTAATTTTATTTTGGTTTATCACAGTTTACTTTAGTTCACCTTTATTTTCCTTTTTAATTTCATTTTTTCCCCATTTTTTGCATTTTTATTTAATTTGATTTAATTTAATGCCAGATTTTTTATATTATTTTACTTTACTC
>JAYXIM010042907.1:0-36860 GCA_037575425.1 Anastrepha fraterculus
AAGTAGTCCGCCGTCTCATCCTCAGCCTGCCAAGGTCCCTTGTGAATTGAAGCCCGTCCAGTTTTGGCCGTACAAAAAAAATATATGGCAAGAAGAAGAGGTCAGCTTCCGAAGATGTGAACTATAAACACAAACGTAGGATCGCAAGATCCGTCATGTGCAACTTTAAAGGTCACATTTCTTGGTTGTAGAGCGTGTATTAGCTGGGTTACGCTCTATCGAAGTTTAGAAGGCAGGAGATTTCGTCGTTTGAAGCAGTCGTTTATTTTTTGGGCATTGTGAGCATAAATCTGAAATTACAAGTCCTGACTTATCTACCGCCATCTGCTCGCTGCATTAAATACTCTTTAGTTTCACGTTTGCTAAGCAAAGGTATGAAAAGTGACAAAGAATATAGAAAAGGGTTTTCCAATAAGAGGTGTTATTTTGATATTCAATGAAAAATGCAATTTTTTATCATAAATGGTCGGATGATTATTTCATTATAAGGAGGAAGGTATGCCGTTAATAGTGGAAAATAAGATCAGGCAAATGACCACCACGACCACGCTTACAGGACAGTATCCTTTTCATGATATTTTCCATAACCGATTTGCAATGTGGCTGTACCTATGTCCTCGATAGCCTCATGAGTTCCATCTTTGAGGTCTTGAAACGGCCCTGGGCTGATGGCATAGACCTTCTCTTTCACGTGGCCCCAAAAAAAAAAAGTCACAAGGTGATAAATCACAAGATCTCGGTGGCCAATTGTGATCACCTCTTCGAGAGAAAACACGGTCCGGAAACTTTTTCCCTGAAAGATCAATGGCTTCGTTGCTTGTGTCGCACATAGCGCCGTCTTGTTGAAAATAAACATTGTCCAGATCAATACCATCCAATTTTGGCCTTAAAAAAGAGTTAATCATCTTTCGATAGCGCAATCCATTCACAAATAACACCTGTCATGGAAAACACTTTATCTAAGCTTCTAACGTATCTATTGCTGAAGGCTAAAACGGTTGAGGATTTAGGTAGACAGGTGGGTAAAATGATTGAAATACCACTCTGTCATTCAAGTAGAACTAAAGCGCCGTTTTGATACCAATTTGACACCTCCGACGGGCAAATATTTGCAGCCAGTCAGAGTTGTTGATGTAAAGGAATTAAGAATGGCGCAGTACCTCAGGCTGGCAAGAAAGGAACAACCAGTGCTCTTAATCGTCTAACTGCCAAGCCCGGACATTGACAAAGAAAGTACTCAACAGTTTCCTGCTCTGAAACACAGCTTCTGCAATGGGGTTAAATGGTAAACCTAGCTTTTCCGCGTATGTGCCGATCATCTAATCACCGATAAACACAGCCACCGGTTTGGAAATTGAATGAAGGTGAATGCCTAGAACTTCCTGTGTCCTGCGTCAATTGTACTGGGACCAAAGAGCTTTTGAAATAGGACTTAAAGAAATGCAGCTCCATCTCTTCTGCGCTTTCCCGAGAAATAAGTTGTTAAAATCTCCTTTAACAACTGTCAGGGGGATGCCGAAGACCAAGTAGGAGGTTCCTTAGGCCAATTCAGTCCCCTTCCTGCCAAGCTCATCAGGAGTTTCATTTCCCTCTATGTTCCTATGTCCTGGAACCCAGATTAGAGAAATGCTACCTGCACATCTAAGAGATTTAATTTCATTCTTACCGTAGTTTACTAGTTTAGATCTAAACCCTGACGTCGTCGGAGCCTTGATTGCGTCTTGACTATCGGTAAAGGTGTTAATATCTACTTCGCTCCCACGTCACCCAAGCATTTTTCTGCAGGATCGCAAAGGAGAATGGGTTCGTGTGTAGAAGTTAACGCAAGTGGGGAAAGTCACTGATTGACATTAATGTGAGAAGGCAAAGCATCAAAGGATATCTGGTTATACGCTGGGCTTGGAACCCGCCACCTAAAAATCTTTCCCCAATGAAAACGATAACAAAGCCTCGGATGAGAAACACTTGGAGTAATTTAGAGAAAACCTGCTTCCATCTTGGAGCCGTCATTAAATGCAGAGGTACCAGCTTCGGTGCAGACTTTCCTCTCTTTTCAATACTGCCTACTTGGAAAGATTGCTCTGGCGCGACTCTCAAACTCCAGTTTGCGGCTAGTGAGATCTGTCTCAAGTTCAGAGAAATACGCCGTTAACTGTTCAAAAATGCTACCATATTCCTTAAGAACTTGCCTCCAGAGGCCAATGTGGATTTACGCATTTGTGATTATCTGAAGTGATGCAATCCTCTATGTATGTATGTACAAGCAGCTCTAGGCGCATTCAGGCACACTCGTTTGTTAACAAGCATTTGCTTTTTGCTTAGTGGAAAATGAAATGCGACAATGTAGCGCCACATAAAATTCATTGCCGCTATTTACTGTAGCTGAACTTGAGTTTTGAATAAATCTAATTATATGGTGATCACGTACACATTTTTATGCACACATACAAACATAAATTTCGCATTAATATATTTTGATGCGTAGCAGTAAATCCTTGCTGATGTATATCCCTTACATGCGCTTTCACTTTTCGCTTGATAAACTTAATATTTACAGCATTTTACATTCAAATGCCATATTGTATGGTGAACGAGTGGCAATATCGTACGTTTCCATTGGTTTAACCAGCTCTTCCATGAATGGTTGGCCTTCATCTGCATTAGCCATAGCTCCAGCTTCGCATCTGTGCTACTTCTTCTTCTTACACAGCAAATTCTTCTTTCCCTTAACTCACCCCTGTATAAATTCAAAAGCTTGTGGCGCACGATTTATGGTTACATTTTATGATACTTTTGATGTGCACTCAAAGAAAATTTTACATTTATTGGCATGTCGTAATGTATAAATATGCATGTATGTGTGTGTGTTATATGTGTGTTTGTGTATTATGAGACTATGCGTGTTTGCGGGTCAAGTGTGTACTTTACTTGCTACTTACTTTACTGCTTGCCTTCAGCTTCGGCTATATCTACTACATCCTCGGCAGCGGCAAAACAAGCAATCCTTCGCACTTGTCAACATTGGACAAGGACATCATTTTCAAACGTACGAATATAATTTGAAGGATGAATAGCAGTGAATGGTGCTATTTGTGTCTATAGAAATATAATTTTGTTTGCTTCGTGTTTTGGGCGCAGATCTTAGGCACCGAAGACAAGTAGGGGCATCTCTTTAGAAGATATCATTCAATGCTCTTGAAAAGGACATGCAAATGTTTGTGTGTTGTAGTAACATATCTCCGCCTATGTTTGCATAAAGGATTTGCTTGCTTGTTTGCTATTTGTGTGTGTGTGTATGTTTGCTAAGTATGCTTGCGGCTCTGTTATGACGAATATAATCTGCTCATTTGTTTACCAGAATTATTTAGCTCATTTAATGCTCTTCCACTTCCGTGAGTTTTCTCTTTAAACTGTGTAAAATTTTTTCCTAATCCTTGTTTTTTAAATTTTCGAAATGTCCACAAAGCAGAAAGGAAATGCGTAGGAGATTAGTGGACAGTACTATGAGCAACTTAAGTAAGCTCCTTGTGGCTGTATACATATTTCTATATATAGATATATATATATATATGGCCATAACTGCCAACACATATATATACCTATAACTGTCCATTACATCCTTTTGTTGGTCGTTTGGCCGAACCCCTCCTCCAATTTTGTGGTGTGCGTCTAGCTGTTCTTCCACAAATAGAAGAACCTTCAGTTTTATTGTATGACGCCACTGAATGGTAGATGGTTTTTCATGAGAAGCTTTTTTAAGGTAGAAAAACACTCGATGATTTGCCATTGCCTGACGAGTGGCGACTGTTATTGAGAAACTGTTTCTATTTGCCTTGTTTCATGCCCGACTTTTCGAGTCACTTGTAGTTACCTTAGTTATTCATTGAAAAGAAAATGGCTTACAATTTTTCTACGTTAGGTTAGGTTAGGTTAAATGGATGCCCTTGCTTGGTGCCCACTTAGAGAAATATCCAAAATTTGTCCGTTCTGATGCCATACCGGGGAGAGGAGAAAGGAGGAGGAAAAGAAGAAGGAGCCTTGAGATTAGGGGATGATGACAATAGACTTAGGACGACGCCGACGGTGGCTGATATACCTTCGTAATTAGCGGCATCAAACTACTGAACAACTTCGCCAGATGTATGATATTTAAACCCACTATATCCGCAGGCGTAGCGACAAAGTGAGAGCCCAGATGTCTAAATCTTTGCCAGCCGAGAGCAGGCAGCTTAGAAGATTGTCGAAATGTTTCCACCTCGTCCTCAAGACAACTTCTGCAGAACGGACTTGAGGCAGTCACAAGTCTCACCGCATAGACACCTAACGGACAATGTCCGGTAAGAATACTCACCAAACTTGCGAGCTGGGGCTTTGTTAGCCTTAGGAGCTTCTGCAGGACGAACTTGACGTAATGCAAAATCTTTCCGCATGGACACCTAACAGTTAGTGTCCGATAAGGATACCTACCAAACTCGAGAGCTGGGGCTTTGTTAGCCGTAGGAGTTCCCTCGAGTGTCCCCGATCTAGCCGTGGCCAGAAGGATCACGCGACCTTGCAGGTTTGCGCACTAGCCCAGCGCTAGCTGAGTTGACTCGAGGGCCATATTTCCAAGAGCAGACAACAGGTTTTTAGTATATTCTAAGTATATTTGAAATACTTTATGGGTGACATTTTTTACAGATGATTATTTTCGATTCAAAGTCGCTTATCTCAATGAAAATTTAGTCTTTTTAAGTCTACAGAAAAGCAAATTAAAACCCTATCAAAGCACTTTAAACTAAAATCCCCGTGCCGAGATCTGTATGGTTGGTAGTGCTTAAAAACTCAGTCGCTTAGGGTCCCCTCCGACGTCGGGGCAAGATCGGTTGTACTAAATGTCTTCCTTCCATATTCCAGCTCTGCGGGCGAGTGACCAACTCCTTCCGAGCATAGTCGTGGACCAAAACTGAGCGACACGAAATGGTGAAAAAACCAAACAAATCTACCCAAAACAGTTGATGACTTTGCTACGAAAACGGACACAAAAATTAAGATACATTGGACTCTGAGGGAGATCTCCAGCGACTCGGACGACGATGTACTATTGTCCTCTAGTCAAGAGATATTGCCAGACTTGGTGCGCCTGAGTCGCAAGCAGACCCAAAACCAAACCCGCTACAACTAAAGCACGGCAAAGTACTAAGAGGAGCACACCTCTAGTCGTAGTTAAAGCAGCGTTGCAGGCGGCTTCCGGCGCAGCAGCGTTTAGTGGGTTCGCGCCGAAAAAGAAGAAATCGATGGGCACAGTTATGAAGCAGCGTTACCAGAAGGCAATGCACATGCTTGACAGAATAGTCAAGAATGCAGCAACCGGAACCGTGCATGAGCCTGACCAAGACGACAAGCAAAGGTACAAGGCGGTTGTAGAGGAGTACAAGAAGTTCCAGGAACGCGCACCCACGCCTGCTACCATTACCGTTAGTCAAGCCCAAAAGAGAAGCCCCTTTAATAATGAAGGCGGTAAAGCTAAACCCAAGAAGCCAAAAACAGGGGATGAGCAACAAGGTGAAGATTAAGCAGTCACAATGCACTTCAGCGAGGTCGCAAGAGAGCACCTACAGGTAACGATCATAGATGAAGAAACCCAAACACCGCAGTCAGTTCAACGAAATTGGGTGGAGATCGATGTGGGAGTATCTTGAATAGTATTGAACTACGTACTTGATAGTCCCGAAGATCCTCATCAGGAGTTCGAGTCATCGAAAACCATTAGGGGTTATAAGGTAATCAGGTGTGCGGCTCAATTCTCACTGGGTTTCGTCTCCGACAGTGTCACTAAGGTAAGTGTCACGGTATCAGGCTTGAAGCTCAAACTGATCCAGGCGGGTGAGATCCCGAGCAGACCCAAAGTTCGCGTTTGTTTGCCGCCGATGAACGAACCAAGCGCAATTGTTCGCTCTTCGGTGTATTAAGCTGCAGAATAGCAAATTACCAGCTAAAAATAAGTGACAGTTGATTAAAGTAGAATAAGCTAAGAAAACCTTCCGTTCTCTCATATTGCCATCAGTGAAGAATCACCGGGGAGAAGCAACAAAATACGTTTTGGCATTTGAATTGCCAAAATGAAAATCTTCAGAGGCGAAGCAAAGAAAGAGGAAGCCAACACAGAGGAAGTTGACTTCGTGAGTTAGATGCTTATGGTGGTAAATATACGGTAATATTGGGGGTGTTGAGGTTCGTTCAGATAAATCTCAATCATTCAAAAACAGCCACTAGCAATCTAGATATCCTTCTCAGCGCGGAGAATATTCATATTAACTATTCTGTATCTGTGCTATTTTTATGCTATTCTGTATCTCGCTCTAACACTTGCAATAAAAGTCGCGAAGTTGTTCTTTAAGGACATACACATTTGGAACATAGGGAATATATCCTTTTCTTCTTCATTTTTATGGTAAAACTAGGTATGTAGTATATGGTATAAAATAGTTTATTGTTTTTAAAATAAACATATAATTGCATTATTCGGTTCAGGTTCCAGAGGTCCAACACTCGTGCCAACGCTTTGGTGGTCTTCCTGGAGTTCGTAGTGTTTTTAGTTGACCTTTCATTCGAATTTTTGCCAAGCTGGAGTTTGTGTTTCTGGAATATGCAATCTCGAATAATATTATCTACGTTGAGTAGGTTGTGAAGTATAAAGAGACAAAGGCGTAGGAGCGGCGTTAAAATGCAGCATTACATACGAATATCAACCTTAAACCGATCACTGCGTCATGACATCACTAAACAATGCTCCACTCTCGGGTGAACAGACCCAAGCAAAGAGTGGTATTAAGTAGATGTATCTATCAATAAAAGTGACATAAAAATAAGCAACCATGAGTTTAATGTACTACTGCTTCTAGGAGCCATAACGAGCCGCTCGACTTTCACGCACAGATCACGCAAATGTTTTTATATTTTTTTTGAAAGCGCGATGTATAAACGAATTAAAAATCTTTCGTCAGGCATGAAAATACATTTTTTTTTACTTAAGCTCGTGTTATGAAAACTCCGGGTGTTGCTGAATGGTTGACTATTTAATTTGTTTAAAAAAGTTTGACATGATAAAACAGAATATCTTTAAGTAGCTTTAAAAATAGCGATAACTTTGAACTTCACAATTTATCGAGACGAAGGAGGTAGTACTTAGAGAAAAAAGGCATGCGCTTTTATTCGTTATACAGCTGTGCACCACTGGCTTAAAACTGCAACTGCAACCAAAAATAGTCAACTATACTCCGGAGGTTTTAGTTGGGTTAAAGCCTCAAACGGATGGGGTGCAACTTTCCAACGCTTCGTCCTATTAAATAAAATAAAAATAAAAAGCCTGAAACACGGGCTCCTCTTATAAAAAGGCTATTTGTAAAAGGTATTTAAACCTATATTTTAATAAATAAAAAAAAAAATTAGCTAAATTAAAATCAAAATATTTAAATTAAAAAAACACCCCAAATCTTTTCTTTGTAATTTGCCATTGACAGCTCCCGCTGTGGGCGTTGTGTGCGCTGTGTGCTTAAATATCAATTCAGTAAAGGTTAAAATTGTTCAATAAGATTCACAAATGTCTTACTTATCGCAAAGCACAGACAAGCATACCGAGAAGCAACGTAATCAAATCCCCTCTCTCAAATCTACGCAGTATCAAAAAATTACTCATACGCCCTGTCATCCATCACTCAAAATCCAAGTATATTGTCTGAACAACGGACCATTTGAGTTTCCTTTTACACTTGTGTGAACTTTATAATTCTTTTTGCTGATTATTTATTTATTTCTGCTTTTTGGCTCTTTTGTTGTTGTATATTTGCATACCATATTTAAATACAATAATATGAAAAGGCAGTAAACATTTTATTCCGGTTATTCTAGTTAATGCTTTGAACAAATATTTAAATGCTGCAAAATAGACGGAAGAATGCATTGTTCTCTCACTTCGAGTATGTGCATAAATATTATGAGTATAATAAAGTTGATATGCGTATTTACGATTTTAAAATAAGTAGCTCACGTAGAAGTATTTCCTTTCATACGAGTTTATCCATACTTATTAATATTTTTATGCCTATTTACTTTACATTTTATGTCATGACTTATAAGGCGAATATGCATGCATGTATGCATATCTATACACATAAATGTGAGTAATCTACTGCGATCTGTTCACTTACTGATACTACGAATTGAGAGTTTGGCCCATGGAAGGTAGACCCTAGCGAATGCTTTTCTTTGAATCTCGAACTCATTTTGGATGTTATTTTAGCTGTCAAAGCTAAAAGAATCAATGGTTCAAATTGCAAGTGCTTGATAGTTGCCCTTGCTCTAACTGCCTTACTTTCGCATTTGAGGCAGAAGATAGATGATAAAAATGCCCACCAAGTATTAGAAAATTTTGTAGGTGCTTCTACATATCTTCAATCAGGGTTAAGCATAGTGGACTAAATAATTAATGCAATAAGCGTCATAGTTAAATCACTGAAAACTGAAAATTTAGTGATAATGAAACCTTTATTTTAACTAACACTGAAAAATTAGTGGTAGTGCAAAGCTTAATTTTCAAGAGAAATTTTCACTTGCGGCAAACCTTCACTGGCTTCAATTTATCCACAGAGCTTTTAGCAAATTTTCGCGTCCACCTACACCACCTGTTTGAGCATTAATCTGCGCTTGGCGATCACTTTAGCTCTGCCACCATGATTTGAATACGATGTTTTCTAACTGTTGTCCACGTATGTGATCCCATTTTTGATCGCTTCAAGGATTGGTTTAAGCTGCTTGCTTCAGTATGAAATCGAGGTAGTGTTGCCTTGTGTGCTGCCTATAAAAATCATTAATGAGAAACTACCTTCTTTCGTGTATTATTGTAGAGCCCTCGTTACTGCTTTTGACGGTCCGTGCACTAGGGTAGGGTGCGCTACTCTATCTACAAAAAAAACAAAAAAAAATTAAAACTATTAAAAAAATAAAAATAAACTTAGGTTCTTAATTCTGGTTCAGAATTCTAAAATCCATTAAATTATGAGACTTTCACTAAAATAATTCTGAAAAATTTTAAAATTTCTGTGTGCTTAATCGATATTGAAGGCCACTCCAAAAATCTCCTTATTTTTATTCCTTTTAAAAAAATTAAAAAAAAAAACTGAAAATAAACTAAAAAAATTAACAAAAACTTGGGTTCTTAATTCTGGTTCAGAATTCTAAAATCCATTAAATTTTGAGACTTTCACTAAAATAATTCCGAATTTTTTTTAAATTTCTATGTGCTGAATCGAATTGAAGGTCCCTCCAAAAATCTATTAATTTTTGTTCCTTAAAAAAATTTAAAAAAAAAAACTGAAAAACAACTAAAAAAATTAAAAAAAAACTTGGGTTTTAAATTGTGTTCGGAACTCTAAAATCCATTAAATTTTGACACTTTCACTAAAATTATAAATTTCTGTGTGCTGAATCGAGTTGAAGGTTCCCCCGAAAATCTCTTAATTTTTATTCCTTATAAAAAAGTTTAACACTTAAGGCCCCATAAAATAAACAAATAAATAAAAAAAATAAATAAAAACAAACAAATAAAATAAAAATTAAAATTTAATTTAATTATAATAAAAAAAATTATAATTTAATTATTATAAAAAAAAAATTATAATTGATATTGACATTTTTAATTTTAACTAATTTTTTATATAATATAAAATATTCGCTATTTGGGGTATTTTTAAATCAATGCTGCTATCGAACATTTGAATAGTTTTCAAAAATATTTTGGTGGGAGCCCTAGAATATAATCGATTTTTTAATTTTATTGGCAAAATAGTCACTTTTATTTTTATGTGAAAAATTGCATTTTTTTCAAGTCAAGGCAGTTCACGTAAATTTTAAAAATTAAAAAAAAAATTACAGTTACAGCCCCGTAAATAGATAAATAAAAATAAATAAAATGAAAATTGTAAAATTTTTTAATATTTTTATGCTGACCTTTCAGTTTACGCTCTTCTATTAACTGATGAAGTTTGTGGAAAATTAATAAAAAAAATTAATTTTTTCCTGTTTAAACAAATTTTTTATGTAAAATATTCCATTTTTAAAGTATTTTCAAATCAGTGTATTTTTCAATCATTTTAATATTTTTCCAAAATGTTTTAGTCAAAGCCTTAGAATATAATCAGTTTCATTTTACTTAGCAAAAAAGTCACATCTCGTTTGGTGCTTCACATTCCTGCACAATTTATTTATTCAATTTAGACATTCAAAATAAATTGCTTTTATTTTATAAATTTTTTAAAATGTATTTTACAGACTTAACCACTTTTGCATAAATTACTTTAAAACTCACATACACAGGACCAACTCATAACCAAAGCGTTTGCATACTATATGCCAATCAAGCGCTGGGCTTTGTTGCGTCAATCAGCCTTCATAACGAATCTCTTTCTGCAAGGCATATTTTATTTATATGAGTTAAATTAAAGCTTTAGAAAAGTTTTCAGTAAATCAACTGAGTGCGCAAATGTGAGCAGCCTATTGTCTCAGCATATTTCTTCTGCTATAATTGACCTACATAAAAGCGCTGCTCTGCATGTACTCGTATCTGCACACGTGCATATCTGCATATGCACACACATATCTGCGTAGTTATATTGGACAATAAATAACTGCAAGCACAGACGCAAGAAGCAAGCAATTTCCCGCACATACCGCACCTGACAGAAGTAAATCCATTACGCAAATGCAAACATTCAAAAGACGTAACAGCAACTCCTACAATTTCGCATAGTTCTGCGCCTTTTCCTATACAGCTCCGCACACACTCCTTCCCTTCCGCCTTTCCACCCTCCACTCCTCCTTAGTATTGTGCTGTACAGCCGCTTCGCTTTATTTGAGTACTGAACCCTTGTCTCTGAATATTTCTACGCCAACCTCTTACACATCTTTGTGTTATTCTTTACCTATCCCTGCAATATACGAGCGAATGCATTCAACGCTCTTCTCCTCGCAAATACCCTTATTTATTTTCGTGCCTATGCTTCTATAACTGCCAATATGTGACCCAATAACTTCACTTGCACATTCAATTACGAAAGGCAAACGCAATATCGAACAATAAGCCAAGCAGCGGTGTACGAGGAAAGGAGGGAGGGGCTGGAGGTGGGGGAGGATAAAGCGGAAGAAGCAAGCCATTGTCTTTGCTGCGTGCTTGCAAAGCGACAACGTCGTACCCACCCATGCAACTTCCGTGATGTTAGATAGGGCCTTTATCAAAGAGCTTGCTGGCAGCCACATACACACACACATACATTTAAGTGTATGCACTTTTGCACAAAATGCCGTTATTCAATGCAATTTCATATTTGAAAGAAAACAAAAAGCATACGAATAGCATTTAAAGTACTTGATGTGCTTAAGTATTCCATTAGGCCGCGTAAAGTTTTGTAGTCTGCAGGGCGAACTGCTGGAAGTAAATTCTTCAAAACTGTCTTCTATAATTTCTATATAAATTTATTGATGAATGAACTTAAATTCTTTAAATGTAATATAACGCTAACCAGCTGTCTGAAATTTAAACCTTCTGCCTGCTAGTCAGGTATTAAGTACAGCAACTAAATAACTTCAACATGAGCATTTCTTGCCACGGTTTCACAATTTATTTGTTTCTTACCTAAGTCTAATTATATTTCTTATGAAAATACAGTGCATTTTCCAATAAAAATCATATAAATTGAAATTTGAAACCTTCGCGTATATTGAAATTGGAGCTGGTAGAATTGGTCTTAAAATCAAAGAAGATAAGACGAAATATATGACGATGTCTAGACAAAAGTAAGCCAATATCAGACAAACAAAAAATTCGCGATTTTCTTTTGAAATCGTGAAATACTTAACCTACTTAGTGACCTCAAAGTGAGCAGAGACAATTCAACAAGCCTCCCCAGCGGTGAGATCACTCAAGCAGCCAAGAGATCGCACGCGTCAATAACGAAACTCTTCAAATGGAAGCTACTAAACAGACAATTCAAATTGATTCTGTACAGAACCATCATTAGACCAGTCTAATTTTATGGGGCTGAATCGTGGATGCTAACTGAAGCAGTTAAAGTAAAATTGCAAACCTTCAAACGAACAATGTTCAGAAAACTTTTTTGAGCAATCAAAGATCACGACGAGCTAGTCCAGCTTATAAATGGCTAAAATATTATACGTTTCATCAAAGCAGGTTATACGACATTAATGGGCGATACGATGGCTCACAAGGAAATTGTAGAAGCCAGAGCGATCAACACTAGAGCAAGAGAAAAGAGAAAGACCGAGAGCACGATTGGCCGACGAACTGCACGAGGACACAACAGAGGACATCAACAAATAGGTTGAGGCGGTTATCCACTGTGGGACACACTCAGGTTCATAGCCCATTGTGATAAATTTGGGATGAAGAATTGGAAAAAAGTCGCATGCTATCGAGAGGGTGAAGGAGACAGGGTGAACGATATGAAGTGTTACTTATTCAAAACACCATAACTTTTTTGTGTGAATTTAGTTTTTATTGATTTCAAAGACAAAAGATTGCAATTTTAACATATATTCACTTTACCTCGATATGACCACCTATTGCCTTGACTATAGCCTTCAAATGGTCTAAAAACGAGTTGCATGCTGCACGAATGTGATCTTGGGGTATTTTGGCCCATTCTCGTATAATCGCTTTTTTCAGCGCATCCATACTGGCATATTTTTTAGGCCGTCCGCACACGAGCTTTGTGAGACGGTACCGAGTCCTGTTGGAATGTCCATGGTCTACGACCGAAATGTTTGCGTGTCCACGGCTCTAAAGCAGCTTCTAAAACATTTTCCCGATAAGAAGTCGCATTCACTTTGACACCAGACTCGATAGAAACGATTGGAGAGCGTCTATCAGCGGTCACTGCGGCCCAAACCATTACTTGCGATGGGAAATTGCTTCGAGTGACCATACGTGGGCTCAAATTCTTGTATGAGTGTTCGGCCAAGTAAACACGATCATTTTGAGTGTTTATGAACAGCTCAATTGGGAAATTTTTTTCATCAGAAAACACAATGTTAGGAAATTCGCCACGTACGTGCAAGCCCAACAACTCCTTAGCTCTTTCGCACCGAACTGTGTTCTTGTGCTTTTTGGAACTTGTAAGCCTTGACCTTGAGCTCATTTTTCAATATGCGTCGAATGCTGCCTTGCGATATTTTCAGGTTTTTGGACATGTTTCTTCCACTTCGACGTGGATTTCGCTCAAGTCGAGCCTTCACTTTCCGAACCATTTCTGGCGTTGTTGGGGTTTTTTTTGGTCCACCTCCATAGCGTTTTGCAATGCTATCAGTATCATTGCAAGTCGCTTTGAGGTGACTGAGCTCACGAACAATGGCTGGTTGTGATTTTCCAGAAATTCAACAAAACTGAGACGCAAATGCTCTTGATGGCTTATAAATAATGTTTTGAACTGTCATTACAACAATTTTGACGTTGATGTCATGAGCTGTTTTATAGATACAATCAGTGTGAAGTTGGTAACACTTCATATCGTTCACCCGGTATATGGAGGTTCCACGTGCAGCAGGCCAAGGCTTACAAATAGCTGTAGTGCCAAAAGATGATGTTTAAATCGAAATTTTAAAAATCGTGAAAAAAATCTATCCAGTTTGCATGAAAATTTGTTTTTATTTGTACTTATTATTGGTTTATTTTTTAATTATATATAATATTATAATTTGTTATGATATCGTACTTAGTTTTTCTTCAAAAACAAATTAAAAAACATATTATCCTCCTGCAATACTTTTTTCCTTGTTCACTGCTCTCGTGAGCATAGGGCCTCGACAAGACTCTTCCATCGTACACGGTACTGTGCTGTTGTTTTTGCACCGTCCCATGAGATGTCGGCATCTGATAGTTCGCGCAGCATCGACCTTCTCTAAATGTTTTTTGGTCGACCGCGACCTCTGCTCCCTTTTGGGTTCCACTCCAGTGCCAGTGGTGTGATGCTCTCTGGAAGTTTTCTCAATGAGTGACCTATCCAGCGTCACTTTCTGTATTTGATTTGCCCAAGGATGGGTTCCTCATTCGTTAATCTCCACAGTGCGTCGTTACTGATGATGTTTGGCCAGAATATTCTGCAGATAATGCGGATACATTTGTTGATGAAGGATTGTAGCCTCTGTGTGATGGTGTTAGAGACCAGCCATGTTCCGCTTCCGTACAACAATAATGCCTCTACGCATGAGCCGAATCTTCCTACAAATATAAATCCAATTTTCAAAGACAAAAAAAAAGGAACAAAAAAAATTCTAATAATTTTTATGGTAATATGGTGTGTTTTCCCATAGAAACCATATAAATCCAAATTTGAAATATGGTGAGAATTTATTTTAAAATTTCAACCAAAATTTCGAATTTTTTAAACAAAACTTTTAAAAACTTTCGAGTACGCAGATTTACATCCCATTTAATACTGGTGGAATTTTTAAGCGACTCAGTAATCGAATTGGCTTCAGACAAGTTTTTTATAGCGGTCTTGCGCATTCTCTCCATGTAATGAATGACTGACATTTCCTTTATATGGCAGAAAATTGTCTGAAAAAAAAAATTGTCAAAAACACATGCAAGCATTTAGTACCTTCAAACTTGCATCTCATTAAACCATAATTTAATGAGTTATAAAACTGCATACCCAATTTTTTATTAATTCCAATTAATGCGTTAAATTTTGGTGCCAATTTAAAGAAAAAAAATTAATTTTTACTTTGTTTGTTTGAAACTTTGATTTATATGCTAGATTAGAGAATGCAGTATATTTTTTATGAAAAGTTATTAATATCTATTGTAAAACTAAGAACTAATGAATGGAATTACAAACATTTTAATTTTGATGAAGATTTTTAAAATTTGTTTTTTGAAGGGAAATTTCTTAGGCGTTGATAGACGAACGAGAATGGAGAGTAAAACTTCAAGGCCATGCAACGTTTTGGGCATTTTCGTTCCGCGAGAGAGAAAAAAGATATAACGTAGAAGAAAAGGGGAGAGAGAGCTCTACCTTATATATATCTTAGATATACTTTAGGCTATTTTTCCTGAGTTTTTCCTTATGGTTGCTAATTTCTAGTGAGAAACAGCACTGCCTACTATTTGGCGCTTTTTTGATATATATTCTTTATCTCTCTCTCCTTCATTCTCTTTCGGGTCTCTCCCTCTTTCTTTGTCTGCTTTGAAAGTTTCACTTGTGTTATGTGTTCTACGCTACACGCACTTTTTTTGTTTTGTTTTGAAAATTTGCATTTTTGAAAATTAGCGTTGAGATTGTAGAAGGATTTTATTTTCATAGAGAGATTCTTAAAATTGTAAAATTAAGCAAATAATAAAGGGAAATTCAAATATTTTTTTAGTAAGAAATTTAAATTTTGATGAAAATTTGTTAAATAAATTTTTTATTTTTGGTTTTGTAAGTCTTTTTTTTTTGTTTTATTTGCAAATTTACCTTTATATTTGTAGAACTTAGGACCACATTTTCATAAAAAAATTACCAAATTTAAATAAGGATGAATTAAATGTGCGGAACTTGTCAATGAGTCCCTGTGCTGTAGGTTTTGTTTTTTAAAGTGGGTTACATTCTTATATATATGTTATAACTCCATGTTTAAGGCGCTGCTCTTTTTATATTCCAAATTAATTTACATTTTAATTACTTTATACATATAAATATCAAGAACTCCAAGTGAGTTGATGTGCAAATATTTAGCACGCCTCATCCACATAGCGAAGTGTCATTAAAATAATTACAGCGGCCACTTGAGGGACACGCGCAAGCACTTTTAATTACATAAAAGCAAACATAAAATTCTGTCGACATAATTGCACACACACATACGCATGCATATGCAAAACCACAACTTGTGTGCAAGCCATTAATAATTACAATAAAAGTGAAAACATTTACAGCATAGGCAAATTTAAGCTGAGAAGGCCACGCAATTCAAGAAGTGCGTCTGAAGTTTTTTCGCCTTTCGAGGACCTTACATTTTTGTCCGCGCCAAATAATTTTGTAAGATAGCCTTTTTGCTTTACGCGTACTGGTATTCTATTTAGATATCCTTAAAACAGAAAAATAAGATATTTGTGAAGTGTAGATGATGTGAGCAGATATTCCCCATTACGGTTGCGCGCATCCTCTACCTACAGACTTGCTGACCAAACAGATATACAGTCAACGTATCACAGTCAAGTGGATATTTTTTCTTTTTAATTTCAACAATATTTTATGATATAGTTCATACTACAACAAAAACCGCCTAAAGTGAACTTTCGAACTTTGTATAAAATTTGTAAAAATTCGGCAAATTTTCATGCTTCTAAGTTTTTACTTAGAATTTGTGGAAAAATTTCTGGTATGCAGTTTGATAGACCGTTAAATTTTGGTATAACGAAGTGCATGTTTCAAGTGGTTTAAAATCGCGTTAATTTTTGACAATTTTCTTTTTTCTGGTGGTGTTTTCTTCCATACAAAAAAATGTGGAGCAAGCGTTAAATATAGAAAATGCGCCGCGAGCAAAAAAAAACTCTGAAAAATCTTTTTGATTTCTAATCTACTTTACCTCTTTGACTAGGGTTGCGCCAAAAAGCGTATAACGTCGAATAGACTGAGCTTAAAGGCTGCCGGAAAGACGTCCAATTCGGCGAATTTCCACCTAAATCGATCAACAAATAAAAACAAAGTATAAGCAGCGTTGTAATGGCACATAATGGAACATATCGCACCCTAAATACAAAAGGGTCACAACTCAAAATTTTCCACACTCGAGCTTGACCTGTTTACAGTAGCACAGAAAACAAACTATGTAACATATCACGCTGAAATTTGCCATGTAAGCTTATAACAGTCCTACCAAAAAACAAAAAAAAATATTTTTACCATATGTCATCCGCGGACCGTTTTATTGATAACGTCTCGTTCATATTTGAGCAGAAGTACATTTTGAGTTGTGACCCTTTTGTATTTAGGGTGCGATATGATAATATTCAAGTGTTACACAATTTCAATTTATTTAATAAAAAAGTTATTCAAAAACAAAATGGATTAATTTTGCGCCACCTTGTAGCATTCTGCTCTCAGGTTCAGCCCGCAATAAACAATCCAGTCAAATCTGCGAGATACCAGAAAGTACCTGGAATGCTTAAATGAACGAACCGTGCACTTGGGAACCGGTCCATATTTTTTTCTTATGTTGGTAGGATTGTAAAACTCAAATCTGTCACTTAGCGCCATCGGATAATTAGTGTCTGTCTGGCCAGGTGGAAATGTGGGCAAACAATTCTTGGATTTTGCATGATGATAACGCGCCATCGCACCGAGCGCAAATAGTCTTGGATTTTTTTACCAAACACCAACTAAATATCATCGTGTACGCACCGCATTCACCTGATATGGCCCCGTGCGACTTCTTTTTGTTTCCCAAGTTAAAGTTACCACTTCGTGGAAGAAGATTTCAGGCGATAGAGGAGATCAAAGAGTATGTGACGAAGGAGCTGAAGGCCATCTCTTCGCCGGCTTACTAGGGGTGCATGGAGGACTGGGTTAAACGTTGGCACATGTGTGTTGCTTCAGACGGGTCATATTTTGAAGGAGATACAACAAATTTGTTTAAAATTTAACTCTGTTTTGTTTTATTTAAACATTTCCGGTACTTTCAGACTCATTGCGTATGACTGGTTTTAATTAATGAAAAACAAGTTCACTTGGCAAGAGGAGCCATAATATGAACGCGGGATATTTAATGAAGTTTTTGTGGAATACAAGATTCCAAATCCTTTGTGGGTTTGTGGATTCCAGTACATCAAATTTCTGCATAGATTGTGTTTTCTATATATAAAATAAAATTTGTATACTATAGTTCTATTTTGCATTGCCTTTTACTAAGATTAGAGATTACCCCCAAACTCGTTTCGTCTGCAGCATCTTATCTCCACATACAAATATAGCTGACAACTGAAACATAGAACTGTACTTATGCCTTCATCCTAACTTAGCGAGACATTCATATTTCACAGGTGGGTGAAGGGGAAACCTCGATGGAGTAGAGGACATGGCAAAGTGGTTGGAGAGAATTATGGTTTTGCCAGGTGGCTCAGTGAGGGAAGCACGAAAATTGAATTACAGGAACTTTAAGAAATCTGAGCCAAGGAGCAGCAGGAAGACAATAACAGATTTTTACGAGCACATTAATGCACATTATCCACTCACGTGAGCTCATTATGCCGTTAATAAGGTAAAAAAGGGAAATGGAGCAGAGCTGTAGTGTGTGTGTGTGGGTACGTAATCCACATTTAGATGTACATATAAGTGGCGCCTCACATTTATGGAATTTTATTAAATATTTTATAATCTAATTACCGCAACGCAAGGAGAAGTGCCTGCAATTGGGTTGATAGATAAGTAAGTGTACGTATATATACATACATATGTATATTATATACATATGTATATATACGTCTATGTACATATTTGAATAAAAAAAAAAAATTAAACAAATAAATTTTTCTTAATGCCATCCCCCAAATTTACTCTATGACCAAAAACATTAGACACCAAGTTTTACGAAGGCTCGACTTTTTTTAACCCTTGTTTTGCCACCGAAAAAATCTACATACTCTGCCACCTGGGTGCCCCGACGACCATTTGTTGGGCATAAGTCCTCTATATCCCGAAACAGTTGTATACATTCGATAAATATTTATTTATTTATGTTATAAGAACATATTTTTGACTGAATACATCAATAATATTATATACAGCAACTTTCGTACTAATATATCAGGTATAAAACGCAGGTAGCTGCACCCTAAATTTCTCGTTTTTGTGAAGGCCAGGTGGATTGCACTTGAAAGGTAAGCGAAAAGGTCGGTTTTCCTAATCTTTTATACCTGAGTTATGTTCGAGAAGACTTTTTAAACCAATATGGTTAAATATTTTGAAAAGCAGTATAGTTAAATTTTTATCGTCGAGGAAGCAAGACATAGCGGTGCGCAGTCATTACTCAGATAGTTTGGATACTTTAGCGTACGTGAGCACGCGTGTGTTAATTTTTTATGTGACTTTATATTGTGTGACGTATTTTATGAAATTTGTGCATACCTTTTGAAGTTTTTTATCTAAAAAACAAATAAAATTGCAATAGGTGCAAAACCATGGAGGACTTATCGAGATTGGATTTTTTGGAGTAATGTAAAGAATCTATGTAAATAGGATATCAAAAATATGTGTAATACATTTATTTTTTATTTAAATTGAGTGAAGCTGAAAAAGATGCCTATTAGAAACAGCTACCAGGCGACGACGCTGACGATAGTTTGGATCCTTCGGGCAGTGAAGTCGACGAGTGGTTTCCAAGCGGCAATAGAACGCATAATTCTCGTGATACTGAAGCGTCAGATAATGAGGAATTTGAAAATGAAGAAAGTGCAAATGTCGACGAGGGGCAACAGCAAGAAGAAGAGGAAGAAGACGCCGACGTGGACGTCGCTGAGGAGGGGCGCGAATATGAAGCAGCCACACCCGCAGGTAATTTTTGTTTTCTATTATTTTGTTAAATGTTATATTTAGTTTGTAAGATTGTCATTATAAATACTACTAGCCTACGAACAGCCTTTTAATAGTCTCTGTAGGACTTACAGTTTATTGTAAATTATAATGTATTATTATACTAGTAATATTATTGTGTATACCGAAATATTCCTCATAGTACTAAATAAAAGGCTAGAGCACAACGTGTCTCTTCGTTTTGCAGCAGGTAAAGCCTCTCTCTTATCGTCAGGTAGAATCGGCGAAAGCACATTGGCGGGGCTCGTCCGTGCCTATGTTACAATACATTACAGGCAAATTTACCTATGATCACACAGCTACTATACTGCACTGCAGCCAAACCCCGCCAGTGTGCATACATATATCCTAACTGACGAGAGAGACAGTGTTTTTGACTATACAAAACAACAAAGGGTATATTCCGAAACGCATTATAATGCGCAGTAATTGCAATCTTGGCAGCACTGCCAACGTAACAATTCATGCAATTGATAGATTTGCTGACGTTTTGCAAATAAATTTGCTGCATTTAAGAACGCGCCCTGCAGTAAAATAGAATTATTACTAAGTTTAGTAGCCGACGATGCATGTGAGTCAAAAACTGATAATTTTTTATTAAATTTAAGAAAAAAAATACCGCGTAAAGCTTAAAAAAAAGGACATATTTTGTAAGAAGTTTATTATTAAAACGTAAAATACCAAAAAAAAATCTAGTTTTGAAACAATAAAACCATTTCCCTAGGATATATTTTTTCTCATTTTTGAATGAATTGGTCCACTTTTGAGGTAAGTTTTCGATATCCAGTTGAATCAGTTTTTAATAAAATCACTTTATGAAGTGTTTAAAAGTTGCCCTAACTCCATTTTGGATAACTGCAAGGACCGGTCGTTGTGGGAAATCATTAGAAAAATGTTTATACATTACATTATGAAAGTTATGTAATAGCAGGACCACTTTCCGACAGCTTTCGCATCGCTTTGATATTGCTAAGGGAGCTGTGCATTATCTTTTCAACAAAGCAATTAAAGCAATATGTAAATTGAATAGCGAAATAAAATGGCCATCTGTTGAAGAGCAACAAACAATTATGACTAAGTTCAGAAACAGCAGAGAAAACCCGCTTCCCTTTGTATTTGGTTGCTTAGATGGAACACACTTTAATATATCTACGCCTAGTGAAGAGCTGTCAGCTACTATGACCGGAAAGGGAAATATTCTTGTAAGCGATTAATAGATTTGAAAGCTTTCGCTGGGTAATGTTCCTGTCGATCTTCATGTCCTTATTAACTTTTTTTATTTCTTCCACAACCTTATTCCAGACGACGCTCTTCTTCCTCCTTCCCGAAGAGAACTCGCTTTCCATGCTCAGTCTTTCCCGGAGCAGCAATTCCACTTCGGAAGTACTAAAATAATCGCTAAAATAAAAAGCTAAATAAATTACTATTATACTCACTTTTCATAACACATCGTTAAATGTCAGTCTTAAAATGCTATGCTCATACTGCAAACGTATATATATTGCGCATTATAATGCGTTTCTGAATATATCCAGAGATACACTCTATGCCACAATACTATACTTACCCGACCATTGTTTAGATAGGCTCTCCTTTACAGTGTGTATTTCAAGAAATATAGTAAATATATAGGCGGAAATATGTATACGAAGACTTAGAAGCACTCAGTAAAGATCAATTTATTATAAATGTTTACATTGCGATCAGTCATTTTGAATTACGCTAAATATTAATCATTACGATATAATTATTTACATTTCTCTATTTATTACTTTTATTAATTTTTCACGTATTACTGACTGTGCAAATAGCGCAACGTCGATGATTTTTTTTTCGTAACAATCACATTGCAAAATATAATAATTATTATTATATACAGTATATTTATTCAATAAACAATTTAAAAAGAATATAATTCATAATTAATTACTAGTAATACTTATTTACTTTTTATTTGTATAAATAAAGATATTTTCATGACATAATACATGAATCTCGTGTTTTGTGTATAGGGCAACCCGTGTACCCGGGTGGCTTATACATTTACGTTTTTTCAAATGCAACCAGTTTTAAGTCAAAAATTTTTTCAAAATATTTTTAATGCATATTTCGATACAAAATAAGTCAAATCATAGGGATCCATGAGGGGGTTGGCCTATCTTTCATAGGAAAAAAGTTATTCAACAAAATGTACGCCGATGGGCACCTGGGTACCCGGGTGGCAACACATTGGTTAAGGAAACTCTAAACAGTCAGTAAAAAAATTGTAAAAAGTCAATTCGAATACTCAGCCACTTCAAACTTGTTCTTATTATATTAAAATTAAAATTGCATATTTGAAATTTTTGCAAACATTCTGATTAAAATTTTTAATATTTTTGTGAACATTTTTTGATTTTTTTTTAAATTGGCATACAATTTTCAAATTCGATTTTTATGGCTTTTGTAAGAGAATGCGCTATAGTTTGATAAGAAAAGTATTAAAATTAAATAAGATACTAATAAACTGAGAAAACTTCTAATATGTCCCCTTACTATAGTGCAGATACGCATTTCACTCGTACACACGCAGAAACCTTTGCTTGTAAGCACACACACACACACACACATATACAATTACTGCCACAAATAATTAATATCAAATAATGGCAAACAAATTTTTTGACTCGTCAAAAATAATCGAACAGCTGGGACGCTCGTTTACTACGCACACGTGACAATTCATAAGTGTGTAGCTTAAATTAAAATTTTTTACTACAGCACACGCACACATGAACAACTGCAAGCAGCAAGCCAATGAGGCGAAAGTTAGCGCTTGTAATCAACAGCTAACGCACAATAATTTCATTTACGCGCCTACCTGTGTCGCATTAAAATAAATTGCCAAACATTTTGCAGCGTAGAAGAGTACACTAAACCACTCGCACACTCGCAGTAACGCCCATAAGTATACCTTCACTCTTCGCGCACTCGCTCAACCCAACATTTATATGTACGCGCACATTGTCGTTAGCTCGTCTACAAAGTGTTGCCGTTAAAACGCTCATAAAATTCCAATAAGCGCGTTTGCGCCACCTAATGCATACCAATGCATGTAAGTGTAAATGTAAGTGTGTATGTGTGTATGTGTGTGTGTGAGACTCTTATTATCTTTCTAATGACTTAGACAGCAGTTGCAGCTACTCGAATTACACATACAACTTCAATCTGTGCGGTTTCACAACAATCACTGACGCCCAGCACGTGCACATGTAGATGTAAGGGTGTATGAGTGTATAAGTGTTCGCTTCTAATTCATTTTTCTCTGTTGACTCGCATGAGCGAGGTGATGTGCGTATTTGTGTGTGTGTGTGTGTTGTAGGTGTCGCAAATTTATAGCGTATATGCTATTAACGTTCATAAGCACTCGCATATTGCCATCATCAGTGTGGCAGTTTTACGATGCCATTAACCATGCCCCACCCACTCCATTTCTGAACGGACGCCACTACATGAAATGTGGGTTAAGGCTACACTGTTTCACCTGCAACACCGCTTTTATTACTATCCATATTTTCAATTATAAAACTCATATCTTTTCGCCTTTCTTCATTGCCAGCACTTTTAGTATTTACAAACTCCGATATTGATTTTGGTCATGCTTTCAGGTACGTACTTATTGTTATTATAATTTTGTTTTATCGATGGGCCATTGAAAAACAGGACTTTTTCTTAACGAAGGAAAACTAAACTCTACAATTCACTCCAGACGGTATTGTAATCCTACGAGAGAAACAAGGGATCTATGATATGTTATGCCTACAGACCACAGGGATGAAGAATATCGAAGTAGAAAGAATCCTATTCAATATCGATTGTATTCCCACCACACCAGTCACTCACACACTCCTCTTTCTAGGTCTTAAGTGCAATGTAAAATATTGGCTAAGAATTTGGAAAATGTATGGCCTTCCATTTTATTCCTACTGTGAAACAGTGGCTGTATTGACGGAGCCTGTTATTTATATGCACGGTGATAATCTTGGCAAAAACCAAAAGCGACTGTGAAAAAGGATACAAAAGAAAATACAATATATATTTATATATAACACAGGGCAACAAAAAAAAAAAAATCTGCGGCAATAATATTGTTAATGGTTTTCATTAGCACTTGTATTATATATATTGAGTATGAAATTACATTTTTTGAATTGACTCTGGTTCTTGAGATAAACGCAAAATTAAAAATTACTAAAAAAATTTAAAGTGCCCTCCTACAGTTGCACTAATTTGATTAAACCTAACTACGGTCTCGTTATCTGTTTGCATATTTAGGTACAACACTTTCACTTATTTGCTGTTAGACTCAGAAGTTATCAGTTAGTGTCATTTTTCAGTTTTAAAGAAATTGTTGTCTCGAAAATATGAGTTCGTCACGAAAACCTTGTGATTGCAACAGTTTTTGTTATATATGTGGCAAATTTTGTTCGCAAAAGCAAAGAAAACAGATCACAGAGTTTGTGAAAACAACATACCAAGCATACTTTGGGATAAAGTATGTACAAAAGAATAAATATTGGGTGCCCAATATTGTGTGTAAGTCTTGTGTAGAATCTTTGCGATACTGGAGCCAAGGAGGACGTAAAGGGCTTCAATTCGGAATACCGTTGATGTGGAATGAGCCAACGAATCATTTTAATGACTGTTATTTCTGTGCAGTAAAAGTGAAAGGTACAAACCGTTTTAAGAAACGGAATTGGGTTTATCCTAATATTAAATCAGTTAGAACCCCAGTATTGCACAGTGACAATTTACCAATTCCTGTGTTTACAGGACCATCTTCTGCTAACTGTAATGACATTGAAATGTTAGAGAATTCTGACAATCAAGCAAGCAGCAGTGAAAGCGAGTTCGAAGAAAGTAGTTGTATGAAACAAGGATTTTCGCAAGCAGAGCTTAGCGACTTGGTTCGTGATATAAATTTATCAAAAAAATCTGCCGAAATTCTTGCTTCAAGACTAAAAGAAAAACAATGTCTTCAACCTGGCGTTACCATCACATTCTTTAGGACCAGAGAGCAAGAACTTCTTCTTTCTTTCAAGAAGAATACAAGCTTGTATTTTCTAACAATGTTTCAGGTCTGTTAAATTGTATGGGGCATCCTGAATATAATCCTGAACATTGGAGACTTTTTATAGATAGCTCAAAAAGAAGTCTGAAATGTGTTTTGCTGCACAATAGAAATAAATTTGCTTCGGGTCCAATTGGTTATTGAACGAAACTTAAAGAAGAATACCAAAATATTAAAATTGTTTTAGAAAAGATTTCATACGCACAACATCAATGGTCAGTATGTGTGGACTTAAAGATGGTGAATTTTTTATTAGGTCAGCAAGGTGGGTATACTAAATACCCCTGTTTCATATGTCTATGGGATAATCGCGCAAAAAAAGAACATTGGATTAGAAAGGTTTGGCCTCTGAGAGAAAATATGGAAGTAGGAAAAGCAAATGTGGTTCATGAACCACTGATAAGCCGAGAAAATATTCTTCTTCCACCACTTCACATCAAGCTTGGGCTAATGAAACAGTTTATCAAAGCCCTTGATACGACCGGTGACTGTTTTAAATATGTGTGTCAAAAATGTCCATCTTTAAATATGGAAAAATTAAAAGCAGGTGTCTTTGATGGGCCGCAGAACCGTACTCTTATAAAAGACATTGAATTTATAAACCATATGTCACAAATTGAATCTAAAGCATGGCTAAGCTTTGTCTTAGTAGTCAAAAATTTTTTGGGGAATCATAAGGCACCAGATTACCAAAAACTAGTTCATGAAATGCTTCGAAATTTCTGCAGTTTAGGAGCTAATAGGAGCATTAAATTGCATTTCCTTCATAGGCATTTGGACAAATTCCCGAAAAACTTGGGCGATTATAGTGAGGAACAGGGAGAACGGTTCCACCAGGATATAAAAATAATGGAAGAAAGGTACCAATGTCGATGGGACTGCCACATGATGGCAGACTACTGCTGGACCTTATTAAGGGATTGTCCTAAGCAAAACCATAACAGAAAAGCCAACAGAAAAACTTTTTTGTAATGTTTTTAAATTATTTAAGTTAACTGCAAATATATATTTTTGTTTTTGTATAATTTTTAATGAAATATATTAATAAAAATATTTTTTTAGTGCATATTGGTATTTTAATACTGTTTTTTTCAGTGAAATAGATAAAATAGTCTTTATCTCAAAAACTAGAGTCAATTTGAGAAATCTAAAATTTTTCTAGTATTCAGCACACTAGTCTCACACAGAATTGACCAACCCTGCCGCAAAATGACTGTTCCCCAGTGTAATTGGCGCATACACCCTTTTTGGGCTTTTGAGCTCCTCCTCTTATTTGTGGTGTGCATCTTGATGTTGTTCCACAAATGCAGGGACCTACAGTTTCAAGCCGGCTCCGAAGGGCAGATATTTTTATGAGGAGCTTTTTCATGGCAGAAATACACTCGGATATTTCCCATTGCCTGCCGAGGGGAGACCGCTATTAGAAAAAATGGTTTTATTAATTTTGCTTTCACCGAGATTCGAACCAATGTTCTCTCTGTGAATTCCGAATGGTAATCACGCACCAACCCATTCGGCTACGGCGGCCGCCCATAGAAAAAACAATAGAAAGGCCAAATACAATATAATCTAACTTTACTTGGTAATATTGTACTTCGGAGCATGAAATCAAGTAAAGCAATTAAGCCACCATGCTACAGACGCTTATCTTAGGGATTCGCCTCTCCATGTTGAACAATACGCTTACCAGTCAGGCAAGTCGACAGAAACTGTTATGCATAGCCTTACAACCGCGGTCAAAAAGGCGTTGGCTGCTAAGGAGATTGTCCTCTGTACATCGGTTGACATTACGGTGCATTCGAGAATGCTTCTTTCAGCTCTATTGAGGAAGGTATGGTTAGGGAAGAAGACCAATCATAGCGTGGGTTCTCAATATGCTAAGGAATAGAACAACAATCTTTGAGAATGGGCCAAAAAGATTATGTGTTAAGTCAACCAAAGGATGCCTCCAAGGAGGCGTTTTATCACCTCTCCTTTGGCTATTGATCATTGACGAGCTCCTACAGACTTTCGATGATCTTGGATACGAAGTTCAGGGCTTTGCTAATGATCTAGTCTTCGTGGTTAGAGGCAAATTTGACTCTACTATAAGTGATCGCATGCAACTAGCTCTCGACATTACGCAAAACTGGTGTCCTGAGAAAGGACTTAAATTAGGGGACGCCGACTTAACTCTATCTGGGAACTTGAAATATCTGGGAGTAATCCTTGATAAAACCTTGACCTCACTTACCGTACATCAGAAATAAAGCCTTGAGAGCAATGTACATATTACAAAGATGATGGCATGGTCTTATAAGACAATGATTGTGCCAATGATCACCTATGTCTCTCTGGTATGGTGGCGAAAAGTAGACCACACAAAGGCTCACATAACACTTAACAAGGTATACAGAATAGCCTGTCCGGGGGTAACGGGAGCAATGCGAACCTGGCCCAAAGCGGCTTTGTAGCCAAAGGTTCGGCAGTCAGTGCAGCTCTAAGGCTTCCTAATCAACTTCATCTCAAAGAAGGTAATCTTACAGCACATGTACGAATTCTGGGTGCAATCCTGAACTCTTCGTGCTTGACAGTCCACGAAAAGATAGAAATGAAACTAGAATTCTTCAAGAAATTCAAAGTGGTCATTAGTGACCGCTAGCGTGGAGAAACAATGAAATATTCTTAGAACAGGGCGCACGGGTGTGGTTTATTCATGGGTCCAATATGGAGTATAGTAGTGCCGGGGCAGACCACATTTCAAAAAAGCAATAGCAATGGGAAAAACCACTTCCATTTTCCAGGCGGAGGTCCACGCCTTAGAACTGCGTGCCAGAGAATGTTTACGGAGAGCCACGCGCGGTCCCAATATTAACATTCTCTCCGACAGTCAAGTAGCTCTAAAATCGCTGGATAGCTTCTCATTCCAATCAAGGTTGGTTTGGAGATGTTTTAAAATCCTCGACACCCTAGCATCAAGAAACTCTGTTACCTTGATGTGGGTTCTGGGGCATGAGGGGCATAAGGGAAATGAAATTGCGGACACTTTAGCGAAAAAGTGGGTATAGGTCATAGGTCCTGAACCTTTCTGCGATGTAAATAACAGCTTTCAAAGTACCTTTCTATGTGAGTAGAAACACGAGGCCTAATCGATTACTGGAGAGCCCAATCGGGCATGCTGAAGTCGAAAAGACTCATAGATCCAGAACGGATAAAGGCAGACGGAATCCTTAACCTAAGCAGAAAGCACATAAAGCTTTACACTGAACTATTAACAGGTCACTCTAAACTTAATTATCGCATGAAAAAGATAGGTGCGATAGAAAACGATTCCTGTAGACTCTGCAAAGAGGCACAAGAAACAGCATAAGAGGTTCTATGCGACTGCCCAGCAGTGGCACGACGCAGATTAAATTGCCTGAGAAATGGGGCTATAAATCCAAACCTCCTGGTACAAATTAAGATTAAGCCTGCAGCAGTTTTAGGATTTATTAACAGCCTGAGTAGGCTACATGGCTTCGCAATACATCTCTTCAGGTCGCAGTGCACAAACAGCCAATCAATAATAATAATAAGCCACCATGTAGTTTAAAATGATAATCTTTGAGTTTGTCACTAACTTTGAACTGGCATAGAGAAACTTACTGATTTTAACAGATCTGTTGTACCAATCGATTCAGTTTTTCTCATTTAGTAGAAAGGAAAACAAATAACAGTGCCACACCTCGGTTAGAGTAGGATAGTGACTTTTGCTCTTTCCAAAAATCTCCATAAGCAAGTGTCCGGCGCTACTCCAATCACTTACCAAAAGAAGTTACAATGGTGGTAGATTAGCGACTTATCCCTACTTTGATAAACTTTTTCTCCAGATTTCTATGGTTGCCTCACTTTCATCATACAACTTGCGAGAAGAATCTAGAGTTTCCACGCTCTGAGCGGCATTCACTGCAAACAGTTCAATCACTATTCTTACTATCCCATCCGTAACGGAGTTCCTGGGTATGCCTCTGTGACCAAATCAGTTTATCAGTCAAAACCAAGCTTCGTATCCTCAGTTCCAATAAAAAATCTGTGCTGATATATGGTTGCGAAGCATGAGCACTAACATCTGCGCTAATTTGGAAACTGCAAATTTTTGTGTAGTCCTGCCTGCGCAAAATTTCAAGGATCTGGTGGATGCATATCATTTTTGATACTGACCTGTTGGAATTGCCAAATGATTTTTCCATCAACCTAACCGTCTAACGCAGACGGTTTGGTTGGAGAGGTTGGAAACATGCCGGCAAAGTCTGCAGAGATGCACTTTCTTGGAATTCGCAAGGCGTAAGAAGCACTGGTAGACCAAAGACCTTCTGACGACGTGCGATAGATGATAACCTAAAGATTTTTAGATTAGATTTGTTGGGGGTTGGAAAAGTCCAAATACTCAGTCAAGGAGACCATTGTACTACCCAACATAAGGAACTCCAATACTAACGGAAATAATCTTAAACGACTTGTCAACAACCGTAACGACTTCAATAACTTTGTTTGGGCCCTCCGCTGCACCCGGAGTTAAAGGATATTATATCTGAGACCAAAACACTCATATTTTCTAGTGTTATATTGTGTGACTAGGCTGCTCATGCCTTTTCCGTAATCCATTACCAGCTTCGCGGATGCATTATTCGATTGTAAAGATTTAATAGACGCTTGACAGTCAGAGTACATTTTAAAAGCTTTTATTGATATGACAATGAACAAAAAAACGGGAAAAATTGGAGAAATTTACAGAAAAAAACCTTCTAAAATCTATTTATGGCATATGGCAATTCGCACCGTTCATTACTAGAGGAAAAAATTATTTTTTTCGACGCTGCAGTCAAGATAGACGTAGACTGAGGTTAAGTGAAGCTCAAACTCTTTACCGAGCGCTACGCGCGTCATGGCTTCCAGGACTTTTTATTCAGACCGTAAATATTATAGCTGAATAAAGCGCTGAAAGCCTTATCTCCCGGAGCGCTAGATAGGAAGTTTTAACGTGGAGTTCCTTTAAGTCATTACAATGCCACTACTCTATCGCTTATCTATGACTCATCGAGTCATATCGTTGAAAATCCGCGAAACTTGTCCATTCTTTCTCCACTGGAATTCATGTAGCCTACCTACCATATTGTTAAAATTAAGTACGAATTTAGTGTTAAGTTTTTAGAGTTTCAGGCGTAGTATTCCATATTTTGGAGTGCTCAGGTCAAATTCTTCAATTAATGATGGTTTAATGAGTATAGATCACCATAGTGGAGTATCTTTGTGCGCGAATCACAGTTGGTAGTAGATCCAGCGTTCAGTTCACATTATAAAAATTATGGAGAAGTAATTTTTAAAAGCGATCACCTCACGGTAGGTAATGGGAAAGTTTCAAGCGCATTTCTGTCATATAAAATATTTAAATAAATCTTATTAAATCTTTGGGCCTGCAGCTCAAACAGCAATGCAGCAAGAAATTTATTACTGAAACTTCAGTTTCTTCTTCCTTGCTTGAACCAGTTAACACCTCAGAAATTTTGATCGAGTTCAGTAAAGCCTGCAAGAACACCCGTCTCATGGAACAGTGGTAATGAAAATTGGAGTTAGAGTTGAGCAATGAAGTGATTCAGGTATTTTTGATCTTGTCGCCAATTTTGCTGAAAATTGATTTATTTGTGAGTAAATTGAAAGCGTAATTTGTCAAAGCGATCACCTCTCTCTGTCATATAAAAGATCCTTCCTGTGACTTAAATTGAAGAAGAAACTCAGCGGAAAGGAAGTGAAAATTTGTCCGATCAAGTGATTTAAGTGGTTAGGGGTAGTCAGAATTTTCCAAAAATTTGATATTTTTTTTTGTGTTTTCTTAAAGTATAATATCTTAAAAATATTGTGTGAAAATTTGAATTCAATCCAACAAATACTTTTAGAGTTATTCAACAAACTCGCACCACCAGGTGCGGTCTAGAAATTTCTAAAAATCGATTTTTTGTTTTATCGATATTTCGAAAGTACATTATTAGTATATTATCTTAAAAATATACTGTAAAATTTTCATGCGAAAATTCCCAATATAGCTGCTACAGCCCTCTACCTAGATAAAGAGCTGTCCGCGCGCTCCTGTACCTCAAACTTTAAACTCGTTTTTTGCGAAACGACTTTTTTCGGCCTGGTGTTGCCAAAAAGCAACTCTTGAACCGAATCATCATCTGCTATCGCCAACATATTTTGATTTCAATTATTTCGTATTTTTGAAGTGAAAACTTCTTTAGAATCGTTGGGAGTGATTTGAGGAAAAGTGAAACGAAAAAGCGACCCTCTTGGCTACCAAGCGTTATATTATATGTTGATATAAAAGTAGCGACGAACTAAATAAAAATAACTTTTATTTTTTCTTGTGATTCGAACCAAGGATTTTGGATCGGAAGCTCACATTGCTAGTCGCTCGGCTACCGCGCCATGCTGTCGTCGCTGGCCTAAAAGTTATTTAGTTACGAAGCGTTATATTATATGTTGATATAAATAATTTTTGTGAGCGTGTAATTCTCAAAAGGTTTATTAGGTTTATTATTTAAAATGTATTGAGTAGGTAGTGTGGTTATCAGCTTAACATCTGATAGATCCTCCATCGGAGGACAACAAAAGTTAAACTGATTTTTGGAAATGGGCGGAGTGTTTTAGGGGCTTGCTCCTTCTCTGCCACGGGTTGACCCGGTATTGCAGTACCGCCGGGATTTCGGCTTTGAATAAATACAAGAAAAAATGTACTAATACATTTAGCTTTGGTGGGAAGAGCCATAAATTTTTATATGAATACATGTAGACAAAAATGGGTTTTTTTTTTTTTTTTTTTTTTTGAAATTTGCATTGTATGACATTTCTGATTATTTATTGGAAACAGTTTTTTGGTTTAGATACTGAAAGTCAGTTAATTTTTGTGAGCGTGTAATTCTCAAAAGGTTTATTAGAAAATCTATTGAAGTAGGTAGTGTGGTATCTGTTCCTATCAGCTTAACATCTGATAGATCCTCCATCGGAGGACAACAAATGCTAAACTAATTTTTGGAAATGGGCGGAGTGTTTTAGGGGCTTGCTGTCCACCTCTGCCACGGGTTGGCCCGGTATTGCAGTACCGCAGGGATTTCAGCCTTGAATAAATACAAGAAGAAATATACTAATACATTTAGCTTAGGTGGGAAGAGACATAAATTTTTAATATATATGAATACAAGTAGACGAAAATGGAAGAAATTTGTAAGTATGTTTCTTCGGTCCGTTTGGGTATTTTTTTTGACAACATCGAAACCAAAGCATTTGTATCATATTTTATCTATCATAAGCCACTCGTATCATTTGTTGAAATTGAAAACATTGAGGATGAATAATGATAAAATGAAGAAAATAAAATATGAACTTTATAGCAATATTATAATGAACCTATAATTATCCCGCTCCTAATGCTGCTTTCGTCTTATTCTCTCTCAGTTTGTTTTACGGAAGGTTTCACTTCTATCAAGTCTAACCGTTAGACTAGTATTTTTTTTTTTATTAAAAAAACTGAAAAAAACCCCGATTTTTAGAGTGTCAAATTCAAAATTGCACCATTTGGTCAAAGGTTTTTCTTTATTCTAGTGCGTAGGGACATAGCTACAGTCATATTGATTAATAATTTTTTTGGTTTTTGTGTTTCAGATAAATAGAAGAACCAAAATTAACACACCGTCCAGGTCCAATTTTTCGAGGGAGTCAACTTCAGTGCCATTTTTTAAATTATTAAAATTAAAGAAAAAGACAATTTTTCATTTTGGTATATAAAAGATGTTAAATAAAAAGAAAAAAAATTTAAATATGGTGTTCATGTTTTTTTTTCTAACAAAAAAATTGCTGAAAAGACCCTAAATTTTCGAGCTCTAGACCCCCGGGACCCCTTAAGTATTTTTTCGCCTATGAACAACTGCCCCAGCGGCAGAAAAGGAAGGGTTTTCTTCATCGCATCGAGACGGTTGATAAAGAATGGATTTATAACAGCAATCCAAAGAAATGAAATGAAAGTCATGGGGACTGGCCGGTCATGCTTTTACGTCGTCGCCTTGGCCGAATACTCACACTTATACTATATATTCGGTGGGACCAAATTGGTGTTATTTATTATGAACTATTAAAACCACGCGAAACCATCACTGGGGACTCAGAATACAGATATAAGCCTTCAAATTGCATTCATTGCATTTTTCTTTCTTCCCTGTCACTTTAAAACTGACTACTGAACCCCAAGACTTTATTTTCTTTTTCATTGGAAATATATTTACGCATCAAGAATTCACTACACCAAAAGTCATGAAACCTTCCTAGTAGTGCACAACACACTCACACAAACATAATCTTTCATAAATACAGACACACACCCACAACACCAATAAATGCCAAATCTGTGGCGTAAATGTGAAAAATATTGCAAAATTGCAAGTTATTGCAAACTCAGTGGATAGCAAGAATAACAACAAAAAACCAAAACAACAAGCAAATCGATTTTTGAGAGTCTATTAAACGTCGATTGGCAAGAAGGCTAAAGAACAGTTCAACTGCCAAAAAATGTAACAAAACAATAAAAGAAATGGTGGAGCACTTAAATTTATTTACTCGCACACTCACAAATACAAGAATGTTTGCGTATGTGGCTATGTTTGTGGGATGCTGCAAAGCAATGAATGGAGTGGGTTATAATCACAAGCAGCGCAAGAGAAGCGCGTGTACAAGTATGCACACCTATACATGCAAAAAACAAAAATCTATGCATGCATACATATATTTTAATGCTAAAGAGAATGCTAAAGAGCATAACAATAACAATAACTCGCTAGAACAAGCACTAACAACGACTCGCTTACCTTTACCCATACTTGTACACACTTTATTTAGTGCCTTTGTATAAGTAACTCAAATGCATGTCGACAGAGCGCCCATACGCCAACAAGCGCACGCATATCTACACACTCAGGATGTGTGTGTGAGTGCAAGGAAATGTGAGCAAGAAAACAAAGCTATCGATGTCTTCAGCATCAAAAAATGGGGTACTAGGTAATACAATACAGCCACAGCTCAACCGACTGGTGGCCCATATTTATGGGTGTAGTAAAACATGCGAATATGAACGAAAGCATGCACACAGCCGCACTCACATGCAAATAATTTCGATATACAAGTATATGCACTCCTACAAGGCAACTTACATTCGCAGCAGCGGCGGAGTAGGGCAACAAATTTGCGCGCAGGTGAAGTCGTCGTTACGTGAAAAAGGAAGTAAGCCAGCAAGCAAGCACTTCCCTATTGAGATTTATGAGCTGCGTCAATACAAAGATTCAGGCTTATAGCCGCAGCAGTACATTTACATACAGAGTGCATGGTGTTAGTGACGGCTTTGCTGAAAAGGTGAGCTGAGAGGTGAACTGAGAGGTGAACTACGGAAAAAGCTGTGAAACGCGCTGGTAACCTCTGCATCGCTGCACTGCTGTGGCAATCATCTTTGCTTGCTGCATTTTGTGTTTTATGCTTTTAAACGAGTAAAGAGGGTATTCTGAGAAGTTGTTGTACACAATTCTGTTAAGTTGAATGCAGCTCGAAGGCATGCTTTGTGAGCCACCTTTCAATATGATTTTTTTGTTTTGTTTTTTTTGGTTAGTTGGTGCAGGCAGCGGAAGCCAATAAGCAATGTGGAAGTCAACAAGTGTAGTCAGTGCTGCAGTGCAGAGCGTCTGAAAGGGCTAAAATACTTTCACCCAAATATAACAATTACTTATTGGAGATATAGAAAAATGTGCGTACATACTAGGTTTTCGTTGTTTTTTTTTAAGAGGAGGAAGCATAGAAAGCCAAACCCCGTCAGTGTGGGACTTTAACCCGAACTAAACCTCCTACAGACAAAGTAACGATCCCCTCGGTAAAACCGTTAAGTATTCGTCGGGAGGCGGTTTGAGCACTAAACTCAACGTTCGTTATTGTACTGATGCCATACGTCGAAAGTGGCATCTGGCACCCACGGCTTAGGTCATTTAATAAGAGAGCCAGCCCTGTCATGATGGTACCCCCCACCCACCATATCTCTGTCCTTACCATAGAAAAGTATGTTTCTATGTCCGGTATCGTCAGTTTAACTGCATCCAAATAAATTAATCGAGATAATGGTCGCTACGGCACAACCGTAAGTTACTACATGGCACGAATAGTGTAGACTATTATACCACAGAACTTCAGCTATTTAGTGCTATGCTTTCGCTTTCTCGCCTTCTCTCCATTTGTCTCAAATCTTTGAGTACGAACGCTGACAATTTTTTAATACAATCCCATACTTCTTTAGATTGTAACATGTATGGAACAACATTGTTCGGTGTTATTGGTTCTCCTGTTTAGTTCTCCAACAACTCTCATTCTTTACTATATCTTTGACAGTGAAAGAAAATATGCTCCGCATTTTCATTAGCCTTGGCACAAAATGAGCATATCACTCCATCATCATGGCCATACTTATGGAGGTATTCTCTAAAACAACCATGTCCTGTCAGGAACTGCGTCATATAAAACTCGACATTACCATGTTTTCTACCGACCCATGCCTGCGCATTTCTAATGAGACGATGTGCCCATCTTTGGTTGTTATATCCCAACATTTTTGGCATTTAGATAGACTCTCGTATCTGATTTCTATGCGCTCCTCAGCTTCTTCACTTTTTGAACCATTTCACGAGACGTTGCAGTCTTTTGAAGACGACCTCCATGACGCTTCGCGATGCTACCAGCATCATTGTACACAAACTTTATTTACTTTAAGGTGCTCGAGCTCACGAGCAATCGCTGGTTGTGATTTTCGAGCCAAATATAATGCAATCACCCTATTACGTTTGAAATCCATTGCAGATTTTCTTTTTTCGCGTTTACTCTCAGCAAAATGCTTCCGCGCGCTTGTAAGCAATACTCTCGACTATCATTTAGCCAACTAATAGACGGTTGATGCCCGCGCATCAGCTGCGCGAGCGGTCTGAATTTGGTTACACTTCCAGTACCGCACCCTGTACTATATTTCATACTTTAACCGAATCAAACTTTCCAACTTAATAAAAAACTTCGAAAAATGTCAAGAATTTGTATATACACCCAACTCTCTTATAACGCGGTCTTTTTTTCTTTAATTTTGAACAATAATTAATAAATTTTTTTACGTGAAATTTTCGTTCTTTCACGAATTTCAAAACAAAAATTTTTTTTAAACCAAACATAATTCCTAAAAGGATGCCTTATCAAGTGAAATTCCTTGTATAAGAGCAATAAATACATTTTAGAACTAACCAAGTCCAACTGTGCATTAAAATTTAAACGTAGTCTTTAGGAAAGTGGCGTCTAACTGGGAAGCAAGTATTGTACAAGGTGGCGCAAAATTAAGCATTCAATTTTTAATTCCGATAACTTTTTTTATTAAATAAAATAAATTATTTTGAGAGATGGAAATCTTACGCGCTTCATTGCGTGTCTGTTTATATACTTTAGCTGTCAAATGCAGACATACACTCCCGAATCAAAAAAAACAGAGTGACATTAGGAATGTTGTACTCTGTATGACGAAACAATAACCTGTGTTCTAGTTTAAAGGTTAGGCTCTTCAAATTGAATGTGATGTCGGTACTGCTCCATAGTATCTCTACCTGGAAAATCACCACCGCTATAGCCAGTCGCTTACAAGTTTTTGTCAACCGCTGTCTAAGGATTATATCCTGAATTTTCTGAGCAAAAATAATGTCATAAAAGGAATTACTCGAAATAGCAAACATGAAACCGCCAGACATTTGGATTTGAAGACAGAAATGGAAGTGAATGGGTAACTTATCGAAGAAGGCAATGGAATGGAACTCACGCAAAGCGGCTCGCAGGTCAAAGGAAATCTGGAAAAAAACTGTTAATCGCGAGACAGATCCACTCAGGCTAAGCTGGAAGCAGGTGAAGGCGTTATCCAATAATCGGATGAGATGGCGCGTAGGTGCTGTGCAAACAAGCAATGCTGATGATGATACTATTTTATAACTGACTAGTTTAGAACTGCCATATATGATTGGAGTACAACTCCATTGGCAAAAATTATAAATCGATTACCATAT
>JAYXIM010042908.1:0-36591 GCA_037575425.1 Anastrepha fraterculus
CTTTTATTTGGCGTCATTTTAACAGTTATAGACTTAAGTCTACCATCAAATTGTTTCTGATGCGAAAGCTGACTCTATTTTGTATAACCGTTATCTTTTTCCAAGAAGCTGCACACTTTTGCTAGTCTTTTCGGCGTTTCATAATGATAAGTCACTACTCGAAAATAAGCATCTAAAGAAATAGAATGGGCAGATTGTTGTTTTCGATAACTTAAATTACAATTTTATTCAATTTAACCTAAAATGCCATTAACTAAGGAGGCTTTGCACGAAAGTGCAGAGGATTCTGTACAAAATCGATGACTGGTGCATGAGACAAAGTCTTTCTGTCAATCCGAACAAAACCACCATAGTCTTGTTCACGAGAAAACGGAAATTGGATGAACTTAGTTTTCTAAGACTAAAAGGTGTGACACTTGATCTTTCCGATGAAGTTAAATATCTAGGAGTAATCTTTGATAAGATGCTGACTTGGGAGGCACACGTTTCAGTGAAGGTGAATCGCGCATTAAAGATATTTCAGCAATGCCGCAGAGTCTTTTGGTAAAACCTGGGGTCTGAAAGCTGTTGTGGTCCCATGTTGATATACACAGCACTTATCAGACCAATCATCACGTACGTCTCGGTGGTTGTTGTAGCAGCATAAACATTCCCCATACATACGAGGGTGGATAGATAAGTCTTTAGAATTGCGACATCTATCGGCCATTAATTTACTTAATTATTGTGATCGTTAAAAGTGAACTGTCAAAAGCGAGCTGTCAAAATTTCATAACATATAGTCAAACGGTACTTTTTTGAGAATTATTTTTGCAAAACACTATTGTATTTTTATTAAAAATGGAAAAAAAGTGAACTTCGTGCTGTTATAAAGTACTTTCATTTGAAAGGTTTAAACCAGAAACAAATTATTGTGGAGTTGCAGACAGTATTAAGGGAATATGCACACTCAAATGCAACAGTTTACAATTGGGTAAACGAGTTTAAACGTGGTCGGATAAGCACCAAAGATGAGCCACGCTCTGGGAGGCCAAAAGAGGTAACGACTCCAGAAACGGTGGAAAAAGTGTACAAAATTGTCACACAAGATCGAAGAATTAAATTGAGAGAGATTACTGACATTGTGAACATTAGTTATGAACGTGTGCATAACATAATACATGATGAATTGGGTATGAAAAAGCTTCCAGCAAGATGGGTGCCAACTCCCCTGCAAAAAATGAACCGAATGTCGACTTCAAAAGTTGGTTTAGACATGTTTAACAGAAATCCATGGGAATTTTTGCATCGTTTCATAACGATGAATGAAACGTGGATCCACCACTATACACCAGAGTCTAAAAAACAGTCCAAACAATGGATAGAACGTGGCTCAAGTGCTCCAAAGAAGGCAAAGGTCGTTGCATCAGCTGGTAAGGTTATAATTTTTATAGATTATCTTGAAAAGGGTAAAACCATCACAGCTGAATATTATTCATCTTTGTTGGATACATTGGACCAAAATATTAAGCAACAACGGCCACATTTGAAGAAGAAGAAAATCCTCTTTCATCATGATAACGCTTCTTCACAATCATCTTGGAAACTCAGGCAAAAATAAATGAGTTAGGCTATGAATTGCTCCCTCATCCGCCATATTTGCCAGATTTAGCTCCCAGTGACTTTTTCCAAATATGAAAAAATGGCTCGGCGGAAAAAGATTTTTGTCAAATAGTGAAGTTATAGCTGAAACAAATGCTTATTTTGAAGGTTTTGAAAAAACTTATTTTAGAGAAGGAATAAATATGTTAGAAAAGCGTTGGAAAAAATGTATTGACTTAAAAGGAGATTATATTGAAAAATAAATCAATTTTTTGTTAAAAAACCAATGTCTAGTTTTTCATTCTAAAGACTTCTCAATCCACCCTCGTATATGGGTGACATATAAGTGACAGTCATTGGCCGGATATAAATCCGGGTCGTTCCGGCAACGTAGAACCGACTGTCGTGGGAACGACGCCGCAGAGCCATTGGTGGTCTGGCGGCATGGTTAAGTCCACACTCCGGGAACTATACAGGCTGCAAAGAAGTGTATGTTTATGTATTATGAGTGCCATGAGTACAACCTCCGGCGATGCTCTAAATGCTTTACTTGATTTGCTGCCCTTGGATCTTAAGATACAACAGTAAGCAATAAAAGCAATGTGTAGACTCCATAAATATGGTTTCTGGCACGAAGACGGAACTTCGGAACTAAGTTCCTATCTGAGAAGTATTCACTGATTTTGGCACCTAAAGACGACGTGATACCCATAGTTTCATTTAGAAGAAAATTTAATGTCAGATTTCCACTGCGTGAGTAATGGAGCAATCCAGAATGCATTCAGGGAGGTTTCACGGATATTTTCTTTACCGATGGGTCTAAGAATGAAATAGGGTCTGGATCCGGATGGTACTTTATTGATAGTAATAAGTATCACTATGTTATGGGGGAAATGGCAACTTTTTTCCAAACGGAAGTTTTTGCCATCCTGAAAGTAGCCGAATGGATAATCGAGAGGCGATGGAGCGGGAAAAAGATTGGAGTTTTCAGTGACAGTCAGGCTGCACTGAAGGGAGAACGCGAAGTAAACCTCGAAAATTATTCAAAAATTAAGAAGAAGCTTACTTCTATCGCAAGACAAAACAGGCTTGTACTTATATGGGCTCCAGGACATTCCGGTGTTCAAGAAAACGAAATTGCTGATGAATTGACCAACCGTGGACCAGCGGTTCTCCCACAAGGGCCAGAGCCAATAATCGGAATCAGTTCCGAAAGAATCATGAATTGGATCAGCGATTATGTAGGCAATCTACATAAAGAACGATGGTCCGGTCTAGAACGCTGCAGAACTGCAAAGATTTTGTGAAAAGTCCGAACAGAAAACTGTCAAACTTCCTACTAAAACTTAGAAGGAAAGACGTTGATGGTCGGTATTGTAACAGGGCGCAACACATGGGGTCAGCATATCCACCATTGGAATCATTGAGGACCCAATGTGCCTGTCTTGCTTGGAGGAGGCGGATAGCACTGAGCATTTCCGCTGTGAATGTCCTGCCTTTTCTGGAGCAAAGCTACGAGTTTTGGGTTCCGATGTCATGAGAATGAGTATTATTCGTTCTCTAAAACTGGAGGATATTTACAGATTTACCAAAGAATCTGGAAAATTCTCACAGGACTAACTACCTCTGCCTCTGTCTCTATTCTTTCCTATCTCTTTCTCTGATACTTTTCTCCTTTCCTCCTTGACTATCTACCCTCCTTCCAGAGCTCTAAGTACAATGGGCTTTTTAGCCTGCGTGTTTTAGGCGCCCGTTGGAAGAAAATTATCACTATCATGTCGAGAACAGCGAGCAATCATAAGAAAAGTTTCTAACTCGACTAAGTCTTGCCCAACTTGGCTGGTGTTGTTCAAAATAAGGTTGCAAAAACAACAGTTTTGCGTGCATTACAGAAGTGCAATTATTTAAATCTTATCAAAAATAAGAAAAGGACCCCATCTATTGCCACTGTACAAGCTGGCAGGGCTTCAGTTTGTAGAAAAACACCTAAACACCAACTGGGACACAGTAAGATATTTGGAATATTTTTAATGTTCGCAATTTCTTTTAAAAAGGTTATATTTTCGGATAAACAAAATGGAACCTTGATGGACCCGATGGTTTTTTAAATTATTGGAGAGATTTTCTCAAGAGCCCCCTATTATTTTCCAAGCGTAACTTCGGTAGGTAGGTTCAAATTTCGGTGAAAGACCAAAAAGAAGAAAAAGTTTTTGTAATAGCGGTCGCCCCTCGGCAGGCAATGGCAAACCTCCGAGTGTATTTCTGCCATGAAAAAGCTCCTTATAAAAAATACCTGCCGTTCGGAGTCGGCTTGAAACTGTAGGTCACCCATTTGTCGAACAACATCAAGACGCACACCACAAATAGGAGGAAGAGCTCGACCAAAGACTCAAAAAGGATGTACGAGCCAATTATATTCATACATATAACTTCGGTGGAGGTTCTGTTATGGTTTGGAGGGCATTCACATCGAATGCAACTCTTGATAACACAGCTTACATCATCGCGAATGAATAGTGGGTACTACAAAAACCTTTTGAAAAACAGTGTCCTTCATTTTATTCAGTATAATCGGGAAGTGCCCATCGTTTTTCAGCAAGACAATGCCCGAATCCATGTAAGCAGGGAAACAAGGTAGTATTTGACCAATTGTTCCATAGAAACTATGGACTGGCCGGCGTGTCCTCCGAATCTAAAGCCAATGGAAAACATTTAGGGTATATTAGTCAGAAAACTTTACGCGAACAATCGCCAATTTGACAACACCAACGAGCTTAGAGCGACAATTAAGGCAGACAGTCGGTTCTACGTTACCGGAACGACCCGGAATAAAATCCGGCCAAGGACTGTCACTCCAGCAACATTCCCAGTCCGTGTGTGGAGAATATTTCTGCTGCTACAACAAGAACAACAACAGAATGGGCTTCTCTAGATGTAAATTTACTTAAAAAGTTAGCAGAATTGATGAAAAAAAGGTTATTTTGTGTCGCTAAAGCAATTGGTGCTTCCATAGAATACGAAAATATTCCAGGCAACAGAAAAAAAATTGGAAAAAAGTATACTTTTGTTAAACAATCACTTTAAATAAACAGTGTTTTATCATTTTGAAACGCCTGGAAAGACCATTTTGCTAAAAAATTTTCTTTATGTATTAAAAAAAGTTCTAACTTCTCTAATGAAAAAAGTTCGAAATTCTGTAATGAAACAGATAACTTTTGTTATTTTAATGGATGTGTAAAATTTTTATTTTCCTCTGAAATCTATAAAATAAAATACTTTGAAAAATTAGGGGTGTCTTATGAGTATGAAACGCACCTTATATATGGTATAAGTTACATATGCATGTATGTATGTGATACGAGTCAAGTATGCACGATTATTGATTATTTAAGTACAATGCATGGGCTTGAATTTCTTTTTTTTTGTTTTTTTTTTTTTAATTTGTTTTTTTGTTTTTGGCTACACTAAACTATATAGACTACCACCTACAATTACCTCTTGCACAATCATCAAAATTTGCTAACAAATTTAAATCACTTGACTGTGAGCCACTTCGTAAAACGTTTGAGACCATATCTGCGAGCAATGACTCATATGTTAGGGAGAGACAAGAGGACATTCTAGAAATAGGACTTAAGATACAAATTTACAATTTTTTATAAACAAACAAAATGCTGTTGCATAAATGGGTGCTAAGTAATTTAGTAAATATATAATATATATATATATGTAAATAGTAGTAGAAGATGTATTGGTATTAGTTTCGTCAAAAATTGCTATGAAAACTGCATTTGAATTTGAATTTTCGTTTTGTCACCAATTAATTGAAAAAATCAACGTTTCTATGTATGTAAATATTATAATCATCAGTACCGCTTGCCAAGTTCCTCGTTTTGCTGCTTAATATCCTTCACCACGTCGTCGGCGCCAGAGACCAACATCAATGGCAGATTGAGCCAAGGGCCAGCCAATTCGCTGAGGTCAGACGCATCCGAGGCGCGTGATGATTTGCGTGAGGATGCACGGCTGGAGCATTGAGTGCCACGACGACTGACCTGCGTATGAAATTTGGATGAAATGGAATGTGAGTGAGTTAATAGTTAATAGTGAAGGTTAAATCTATATTAGTTTGGGGAAAAAGAAGCACATATTTTCACGGTAGCTGGCTGTAGTGTTCGAGATCTCGTGAAGTTTCAATCAAACAATTTAAAGTTTATGCGAGTTGTAAGGGTGATATTTCACACTACAAATAAATACTTTTGCTATTTTTTCTTTGTTCCACGCAGTTGTGATCAAAAGGGTGTTAACAATGGAAGTAAACAAAGAGAAAATTCGCTAGATTTTACAGTTTTTCTTTGATGAAGGCGAAAATGCAAGCCATACCACCAAACCGCTGAAATTGTAAATGGAGTTTATGGTGCTGCTGCTGTAACAGTTAATAGGTCTGTTCATGTAAAAATTATACGGTAACTTGGCAGTACCTTAATTTCAAAGAATTCTCCATCAAAGAGAAAAATATCAAAAATAGTATATGAACGCAAATAGGCGTGGGGTTAAGGTAGTAGCATACGCCTATGACTTGGTCCTAATGGTATTGGCACCGTTTCCCTCAATCATAACTGAGATGGCTGCAATGAGTCACTGGGCTACTATGTACTTGCGACCTCCGAGTCAACTCTGACAAAATGGCGCTGGTGCTATTTACCAGAAAATATAAAGCTCCACCTTTCGACTCCTCAAATGAAACAACCACGTTCTCCCGCTTTCATCGGAAGTTAGGTATCTTGGAGTGATACTTGACTTCAAACTCCATTGGAAGCTACAAATTGAAAATAGGGTAAAGAACGCCAGTATAGCCTTCTACTCATGTAAATCTATGTTCGGTAAAAAATGAGGACTCAAGCCACAGGTCGTGCTGTGGATGTACAACGCAGTGGTTTTGCCAATTTTAAAATATGGATGCCTTCTTTGGTGGGAAGCTCTTCGGAAGGGCTATAATAACACTAAACTGGGGAGGGTGCAAAGGACTGCATGTAAAACCTGCCCCAGTGCTGCCCTGAATGTCCTTTTGCACTTACTTCCCATTGACTAGTGTTTTTCAGGCAGAAGTCTTTGCTATCCTGCAGGCATGCAAAATGCTTAAGGACCGCGGGAGCGAGGAAGATATTAACATTTTTTCCGATAGTCAAGCCGCGATCAAGGCTCTGACCACGCCATGGTGCAGCACGAAATTATTAAACTCCTGTAAGGATCAGATCAAATCTCTTGGGTGTGCAGGTAACAGTTCTCTGATCTGGGTACCAGGACATAAGAACATAGAGCGCAATGAAATTGCTGATGAGCTTACCAGGAAGGGGACTGAATTGGCGTCAGACCCCTCCTAAGTGGTCATCGGCATCCCCCTGAAAATTGTTAAAGAGGAACTGCACAAATTATTTCGCAGGAAAACGTAGAAAAAATGGAGCTCCATTTCTTCAAGTGCCATTTCGCAAACCCTTTGGCCCCAGTACAATATACGGAGAACTCAAAGAGTCCTTTGTACTCCACGCCATTCAATTTGCAAACTCATTGCGGTGTTCACTGGTCACTGGACGATCGGCACACACGCGGAAAAGATAGGGTTACCATTTAACCCCCATTGCAGAAGCTGTGGGAGGCCTTTCAGAGAAGGAGGCTGTTGAACGCATTCTCTGTAAATGACCGGGTTTGGCAGCTAAACGATTAAGATTACTGGGTGCTCTTTTCTTAGACAGCCAAGGGCAGTGCGCCAACCTAAATCCCATCAATCTTCTCCATTATATCAACAGCTCTGGCTGGCTGGAGATATCTGCCTGTTGAAGGTCTCATAATGGTATCAAAACGGCGATTTAGTGCTACTTGGCGAGTGACAGACCTACATGAACGCAAAACCAGTAACAATTTGCAAGTTTGACGAACAGCTGATCAAATTGTTGGCAGGAAAAATCACTAGAATTAAAAAAAATTAACTTGACCCTACTTTGAATGGTTTTCGGGGACATGAAATCCAAAACTTGATAATTTTTAAAAATTGTTGCAAACCATTTGCTTCAAGAACAGACTAATGATGGAAAGAATAATGAGATGGCTCTCAGCAAATTGCTCTCACCAAATTTGACAATGAATGACGTCGTATTCGCACCAGTATTTCCAGATTATCATTTTCGTAACTTGCTTTAGAATTTTCTTTGTTATTTAGTTTCGGGGTTTAGTTTCTCGGAGTTCTTTCTTCAAGACATTTTTTAAAAATTAATTCAATAATTCACTCAGTTTTATTTAGCTTTACTTTTTTAACATCTGGTCACATTGCCCGCGATTGCGGTTATTGTTGCTGTTCTTCTCCTTCCAGCAGTCAAATCTCTCTCTCGCCTCTGCAGTGTTGACTATCTTTGGATATAAAAACGCTTCCACATTTAAAGAAAATAATATACCAATTTTTTATTGAATTACTAAACATAGAAGAGAGAAGAGGCTTTGTTAAGAGCAACTCTTTTGTTTAGAGAACGTTTTTTTTGCTATATTTGAGGTTATGTAGATAAGGTACTCTTTCTGTAAAAATGTTCTTATGGTTTCTTAAGTATTTTCTGGTATTTTGTTCCTTATTTTTACTATGAATACACCTCTTGATGCTCTATGTCCCACTAAGGATTGATGGCCGCAAGAAACGATTATACCTGTCTGGTTTTAAGTCGCATTCAGTAAATTTAAACGCTTTTTAAAATGTGTAAAAAGGTTTGCAATGTTAAGAAGAGTTGAGAGAAGAAGATTTAATATTCTAACAAAACCTTAAAAGGAGCAAACAATTAAATTTACACTTTCAAAATATCAAATTTTATAATACTAAAACAAATTTTCATTAACACTTAAATCTTTTCAGAGTGACCTTTTTTAACATTCTTTTGTTTAATAATATAGCTTTTTTTAACTTACAGTCTCGGTTGCTTTAAATTAAAAGAAAAGAAACAAACACTAAACTTAAAAATGTTCGCCTTTTTGGTTTTAAAAAAGCACTAAATTTATTGCGAAGAGCAAATGGTTGGCAACACGGCACAACTCAGCTAATGCGACGTCACGCACTCTCTGATGGGCGCAATCCTGTTTCTATCATTCTTGGAACAGACCTAATTACGTGGAATTTTGGTTTCGTCGATTCCATTCAGCTAAACCATTTGTGCAAAAATAATGAACTTTCTTTTCCCAAACTAATGTATAAATAATATGTATATATATGCATGTGTATGTATGTATGTATATTGATAAGTACTTGGAGATGAAAGAAATTGAGCGCAGACAATTTGGACTGCCATCCACCGGGACTTGATGTTTGGGTCATGCTGTCACCCGAGTTTGAGCGTTCCTTCTCTTTCTTCATGCTGGAAATAAGAAAAATACATACAGTTACATTAAAAGCTTCCATTGTGACGTTGATACTTAAGCAGCGTTTATTTTTAGCATTAAAGCTGGGGAAGCAAATTCGATTTCAAATTAAATATTCAGGTGGTTAAATATTTTTAGAGTACCTAAAGCCAAATTATTTAAAGACATATTTCTATTCTGCAGTCCAGCCTTCACCAGCCACATACAATGAAGTGGCAGTGGAACATATTCGAAAGGTTTGATTATTTATAACTTATATATTTTTTTATAAAAATACAGCTTATAGATGATAGTGGTCATCATATTTATAGTGAAGTGACCACAAATAACAGACGTTCGCGTCAAGTGCTCACGGCGGTAAAAACGGGTTTGCTGCAGATGCTTAAGAAACTATCCCTGGCGTATAAGCTCCATACGCCCATGTGAGAGGAGCCTGCGAGCATTCCCTACATACCGCTGGTATGCCGGCACAGAGACATTAGAAGACGAGCCTATAGCATGAAGCTGGCTACAAATATGGTGGATCCAGACGTATTGTTCCATTTCATGGACGCCGTTCTGGGTCCTCCCGAAGTAATGAATAAAGTGATTCCCAGAAAAGGTGGCGGGATTGTTTTATGGGCTACGTAATTCGACGCAGTTGACGACGGTTGCTGTAAGTGCGAAGGCATTTTGAACCCTACCTCACCCACAAAAAAAAAAAACAAAAAATAAAATCTGTATACTGAGTGTATTTGGATTGTCCTTAATCCTTAAATTGGTCCTTTAGACTCATATACTGGTGTAGCGCCTTCTAAGCTGAAATCTACGCTATGACAAAACAGCTGATAAGACGTTCCCCCGACAGTCGGTCCTACGTTACTGGAACGACTCGGACTTCCTTTATATCCGGCCAAGGACTGTCACTCCAGCAGCACCCCCCATACATGTATGGGAAATGTTTTTGCTGCTACAACAACAACAACATAAGACTCCAGCAATTCTTACCACTTTTGTTGTTAGTCAAGCAGCGATCAAGGCACTGGCCTGAACGCACATCAATTCAAAATTTGTTAAAAAATGCAGGACTTCGCTTATGCAACAACATCCGCGGACCCCGGTCACTCTGGAGTGGAGGCAATAGAAAGAGCGTATGAGTGTGCAAGGAAAGACTCTAAGCGAGGACCTTCAGCGAGTGGTAGAGCGCATTAGCATTCCTCTAAACACTACGATCTGTACAATACGATTGACTTGAGCGTAATCGCGGATACCAATAGAAGGTGATCTCTGACTACTAACTGCAGGGTCTCCAAAGCGCTCTGACCAAAATTGAATCTTCAAAGGACAAAACGTCTGATTGGATTTAACAGATCAAGTACCAGTTTCCTCACAGGCACACGATTGGCATCCTAGCCATTAGAATGGGAGTACCTCACAATGGCTTTTGCAGGAGCTCTGTGAATGTTCTGCACTTCAAAGAAGCCGTGCCAAATATCTTGGCTCATATTTATTTGAAAGCTAGGAAATTTGCAAAATGTCTCACTGGGGGGACTAGTTACCTTCTTAAATAGATCTAAATGGTTTAAGCAACTTAGTTAGGAGATGGAAGTCAAATGCAGGTATCATAAGTGGCTTTTCTTAGGCAACCAAACTGGCTAACCTAACAGAACCTAGCTTATACTACAACAAAAACCATATACCCTATGATCGAAAAGTACCGGGAATGTTTAATTTAAACGAACCGCGCACATGGGAACCGGTCCATTTTTTTCTTACGACACACATCTGAGAGATGCTGTACAACGCAGATAGCCGGAAATGTGGACAAACAATTCTTGGATTTTGCATGATCATAACGCGCCATCGCACCGAGCCCAAATTGTGCTGGATTATTTGACCAAGCACCAAGTAAATACCATCATGCAAGCACCGTATTCACCTGATATGGCCCCGTGCGACTTCTTTTTGTTTCCCAAGTTGAAGTTACCACTTCGTGGAAGGAGATTTCAGTCAATAGAGGAGATCAAAGAGAATGCGGCGAAGTAGCTGAATCCCTTCGTCGGCCTAGCAGCGGTGCATAGAGGACTGGGTTAAACGTTGGCACATGTGTGTTGCTTCAGACGGGTCATATTGTGAAGGAGATAAAATAAATTTGCCTGAAATTTAACTCTGTTTTGTTTTATTGAAACATTCCCGGTACTTTCTGATCATAGGGTAAGTCAAATTCAAATCCAAATAAAAAAAAATTTATCAAAATTGAAAAAGTTCTGGGATGCATTTTTGTAGCCCAATTAATTTTGGTATACGACCAAGGAACACCAGGAATTTTAACGAATTACGCGAAAGCAACAGCAGAAAATATTCTACTTTAAATTGTTATAGATTTGAGTGGAAGGCATATGACCTTAATGAACCATTTTGATTCTTAAGATCCAAGAATTTTTATACCAACACACTTTTGATATAAAGGGATCTCTTGTTACCATTCATGAAACGATAATATCAATAAATTATTCACGGGGGTATATTTTTAACATTTCATTCAGTTGAAGAATTTTGACTATAGCTCATCAATTTTAAATCTAGACGCTTAGCCATCTGCTATTTTCCTTGGCTCAGCGTGAAAATAAACATTACCAATACGTCATGCGGACGGAAAGAGGCTATTCTCATGGCAGCAGGTTCCACGTTACCGGAATGACTCGTGTTTTTCCCGACCAAAGGCTGCCGCCCCAGTAAACTAGCCCCGTCTAGTGTACCGTACCCCAGGCCAATCGTTGGATTTCTTACTATTATTATTGCTTTTTTATTTTATTCTATTTTTTAATTTTATTTTTTATTTTATTCTATTTTTAAATTTTTTTTTTCTGCTTACCGCTGGTATTCGTGCCACGCATTCTGTATAGTCTTAGCCGCCTTCTCTTGTCGCTTCCAAATACGTGTTGACGAAACAATTTCCAACTCTTTTCGTGTGGGGAATTGTTTCTTGAATTTCACGTCCATTTGTTCCTGCAACTGCTTGAAGTTGTCCGTCTCCTCAACATGACCCAACACATGTTTGACTAGCGCATGTAAAATATCAAGGCAATGAATTTTATTACCCCTCGATATCGGCAAATTGAATGAGACCAACGCCACAGTGTTGGGCTTCGAAATGCCAAGCGGTGGATCGAGCGAGGCAATGAAATCCGAAAGTTGACCGAAATGTATGAATTGTGTGGCGTGTGGGTCGTATCTGTAAAACAATTTAAGAAACATAAAACAAAAAAAAAAAGCAGAGTGTATAAAATAATGTTTGTACGAGTGCAATATACATATATCTACGTATATATATTTATACTAACTTGGACCATCTGATATAGAACATCTCCAGATCATCTTCGACAATACCGATCTCTTCCTCTTGATGTGCCTGATTAAAATTCTCCAAAATAATTGCAATGTACATGTTAATCACAATCATATAACTGATTATAATGAAACTAGTAAAATAGGTGATGGCCAATAGGGGATGGCCGCAGTCTCCGTTTGTTTGTTTATTGAAGAAGGGATCGCAATCGGGTGGTTGAATCATCAGTGATTCCAGCACATCATTCCAACCAGCGGAGGTCATTAGCCGAAACAACAGCTGCATGCTGCGTCCGAATGTCTGAAAGTTCACCATATCATCTAAGGCGCCCTGCAGCTTAACATGGCCGAACAGTGACATGCCCAATATCGCATAGATGAAGGTGATCAATCCCAGTAGTGCGCCAATATTAAATAGCGCCGGCAGTGAGACAACTAAAGCGAACAATAGTTTACGTATACCTTTGGCCGCTTTAATGAGACGCAGTATACGACCGATGCGAAAGACGCGTACCACACGCAATAGGGTTGGGCTGATGGGCAAATCGATCATGATATCCTCCATGAGGATGCCGAAAATTGAGGCGAGCACAAGTAGGAAATCGAAAACGTTCCATGGCACAGTAAAGTAGTGATAACGCAAACCGATGATCTTGACGATCGCCTCTGTGGGAGGCGAAACGAAATTGGGATTTAGTGCACAGAACAGAATGAATTGGGTACAAAAATTACAAAATATTTACATATTTACAATTAGAAACATGCATATTTTTTTTTTTTTTTTTTTTTTTTTTTTTTTTTTTTGGTATCGCATAAATTCTCATCTATGCTAGGTATGGAATTGTGTACGGTACTTACCCAGACCAAAAACGGTGGTAAAAAATGCATTGCTTACTTCGAGTATAAAAAACACAGAATGCGGTTGATTGTAGTGCTCGATACCCATTGTTAACATATTTAAAAAAATCAATACAAATATGGCTATTTCGAATCTGGGTTGTTGTTTGTTGTTTTGTTTTTTTTAACGTATGCAGCGTTGTTGTAGTTTTTGTGTTTTTTTGGTTAAGTGTTTCATTTGCGGGCGTTCACATTTATTGTATTGATTGTTTCATGTGTTTTTTGTTATTGTTGTAGTTGTTTTAAGAAGTTTCAGTGACGTTTACATGTAACGTTAGCCGTGAGGAAAGGGGGAGAAGAGTTATTGAAAAAAGAACACATTTTAGTCATATTTATTGAAGGAAATATATTTTTAGAAATTTATTTACATAACCGAAAAAATTTACAATACATTTTTTGTAATTGAAAAGTTTTATTAAAATTAAGTAAGAAGGAATGATGAATCAAAAATTATTATAACCTGTGCGAACTAAATTAATTTTAATATAAAATTGAGAAAAACAAACTCTACGTGGCATTTGTAAAATGAGCGAAACACTAAAAAAATATCACTAAAATAAACTCTATTTGATTTTTAATATGTAACTCCACTACACGTAAACATTTTCTGCTAAAATTTTAATTGTAGAAGATTTTATTATATTTAATTTTTTTATGTATATATTAAATTTCCTAAACTTCGAGTACCATAAAACTCATGCAGTCGCCTAGTATCATAAATGCGAATTTCTATGGTACATAAAAATAAATTTGGCAAAAAATATCAAGCGGTATAAATATTGAACAGCCTATAACCGTGTACGCTGGAAGAGTCTTGTCCTCGACAATGCTCCCGAGAGGAGTGAACAAGGAAAAAAAATTGAATTATGTTAAATGGTCACCTTGAAGGGGGATCTTAACCCTTTCGCGATATTGTTGCCATATAGCAACAGTAAAGTTTAAAAGGCCGTCAACACTCTCTTATAAAAAATATCAACTTTTTTGTTACATATTTTCAAAAATTGAAGTTTAATGCTTAAACAGAAATAAAATAAATAATAATCACCCATTATATATCGGTAATACAACATTTTTAAAGAAAGCCTTCTAGCACTTCACTCTGAAATTTGTATTTTGCATTTTTAGATTTTTGAGGTTTTTGAGGCATTTTGGGCAAATGTTTTCAACAATTTTTTAATAAATTATGTAGAAAAATGTTCAATCTGTCATTTGGCATATAAATATTTTTTCGCTCGCAGCTTTAAAAGTTGTGCTAATTTTTAAAACTAAGCTTGTTGCCATATGGCAACAAATTTCTCGTAAGATGTTAACTTGCATTAGATTGCAGAAGAAGTTTATTTGCGATTGAAACTGGTAGCTGAGAGACGTGTTGTTGTTTGCGGAATATTATTTTCAAATATGGCAAGAAAAATTAGCGACAGTGTTATAGAAAAGATTTTGGAGAATTTCGAGGACTCAGATCTCTCAGACTTTGAGAATTCGGAATCGGAAGAAATATTAGAGGATTTATTTGAGGCATTTGACAATAATGAAACTTTTATGATGGAGGAGCTTAGTCGTCAAGGTCCGTATGATGTAAGCATTACAAACATCGACGGGGAATGTAATGATGAACTAGTTTTGGATGAAAATGGCTCTAGCTCAGAAGCTGGTACTTCGAACTATCAACCAAAACAAGTTAATGAATTTCGATGGAAAAAGACTTCGTGGGCTCCTCCTCAAGCTGAGTTTTCTGAGTGTTATTCAAGTAACGCTGTAAAACTTCCAGTACAGTACTTTTTGGAGTATTTTACTGTAGAATTTTTTGAAGAAGTAGTACAGGCGACAAACCAAGCCTCTCTTTTAAAGGACGGTCGATCATTTAACTTAACGAAAGAAGAATTTTTTAAGTTTCTTGCTTTGGAGGTTATGATTGGGACAATTGGTTATCCCAGATTGTCTATGTACTGGACAGCGCCCACAGATATTCCGGCATTTCGACAAAATATGACAAAGAATAGATTTCATTCCTTGCGAAACAACTTGAAGTTCACAACAAGTGATAAACTTTTCAGGATTCGTCCATTAATAAATATCTTTACTAAAAAGTTGTATACTATCCCCAAAGAAGAGAATCTTTGTGTGCATGAAATGATGATACCTTTCAAAGGGAAGACTGTCCTTAGACAATACATGCCTAAAAAGCCAATAAAATGGGGAATTAAATTATTTTGTGTATGTAGTTCAAATGGCATGTTGTATGACTTTGAAATATATCAAGGAAAAAATACCGTTATTTCTGGACCAAAACTAGGGTTTTGCTCCGATATTGTAGTTCATCTCACAAGAACTATTCCCGAAAACAAAAACTTGAAGCTATTTTTTGACACATATTTTTCTACACTTAATTTGATACTGTACTTACAGAAAAAAGGTATTTGGGCTACGGGTACAATTAGAGGCTTGATGGAGGTGTTGTCCAATTAATTTCATCAATATATGGCGCAGAGCCGCTTAAAAATGTGCAAAGATTTTTAGTTGAAAAAAAGACGAAAGTTGAAATAACTCAGCCCTATATTGTGGCTGTGTACAACAAGAATATAGGAGGAGTTGATAAAATAGACTTCCTTCTTTCATTGTATAGAATATCGATACGGTCAAGAAAATGGACACTTAAAATATTTGACCACTTCATTGACCTGTCCATATGCAACTCATGGCTGGAGTACAGGAAGGATCATGAGGGTAATAATAAAGGCCAAAAGCAGAAACACATGGACCTGCTTGAGTTCCGCAACGACATTGCTGATGGTCTACTAGCGCAAACAAATAAGGACGCATTTTCTCGCAAACGTGGACGGCCAAAAGTCTCTTTGAATGAAAACATCGACAGCATATCAACTTCTCGAAAGAGATATGAAACAGCACTATCAGTTTCTGTCCGATATGATGGAAATCAACATTGGGTGGAGTACACTGAGAAAAAAAACAGATGCAAATTAAAAGGATGTTCAGGATTTTCCAGATACAAATGTTCAAAGTGTTCGGTTCACTTGTGTCTACCCAACGGAGATCGCGAAAGGGTTAAGGGGGAGCCTGCTTTAGAGGCTTCAAAAAATCGACTTTTTCGTGTATTTTTTTGGGAAAGAAAGAAATATTCGATTGAAACGAAACTTTCTGGTTTTATTCTTATATATTTCAACAGTATTCTCTAATTTTTTCTTTAAAATATATGTCATATTATGCCTGGTACAAGCATTTTGCCGAAGCGCCTCGAGTGTGCCTGTGTCGTGCGGCGGGAAAGATGCAGGACGCAATTTTCAGCTGAAACCAAAAACCCAAAAAGTTTTTATTTTGGTATAGTATAGCTTCTAGTTAAACCAAGAAAATTAAACAAAAAGTGAGAAATTCAACAATTTTTCGCTAATTAAAAAAAAAATTAATTTTTTTGGAAAAACATATTCACTTTAGATTGTTTAAAAAGTGGGTTAATCATAACTTTCTTAAGTTTTTTTAGGTTGTTAAACTAGAAGAGAATTCAATTTCGAATACAATCGATGTTATCTCGTTTCCATAAAACGTTTAACTTTTTCCCTTTTAGGGATTTCCCTATCTTTCCCGCCAATTAGGAAATATCGCGAAAATAAAAAACCGAGAAATCGCACTTCGAGCGATTCGGCCGCACGTATACCTGCTCGACGCTTGCTCACAATTTCTTCTGTAACTCCGAAAATATTTTGAATTTGCTTCTGAAGTTTTGAGGACACATTCTTGGATAGTTTGGGAAGACATTTATGCAAAACAAAAAAATCGATTTTTTGAAGCCTCTAAAACAGGCTCCCCCCTTAAACGAATAATACAAAAAAGTTTCAGACCAGTAATGGTGAAGTGGCAGGCTAATCACCTACCCTGCCAGAAAGCAAAACAGAATAACGAAACCAACGCAAGACTGAGTCTTATCGCGGCCCTATGCTCCCGAGTGGAGTGCACAAGGAAACGAACCAAAAAAAAAAATGTGAACATGGTCTGAGCCATTCGTGAGATAGAGCCAGGACGCGTCAACAGGGACTTGAAAGACTGGTCTCAAAGGGCAAGCTACACAGCGAAGCCAGTCCAGACAGCATTTGAATGAAATTACAGTGGACAATAGATCGGAATTAACCCCTTGCTTAAAGCACAGAACAGAATCTGACTCGAATGAAAAATTTTTGGCCCAAAACTGGATATGACGAGCCAGGGTCGTGAACAGATCGTCGGGCCAAACGTAAATATCACGAGCCGAGGTAGTGTACATATCGTCGGATCAAATTAAGGGTTTTCCAATAAGAGGTGTTATTTTGATATTCAAAGAAAAATGCTATTTTTTCATATAAAAGATCAGATATTTATTTCATTATAAAGAGGAACCTTCCTTTAATACCGTTAATAGTGGAAAATAACATTAGGCAAATGACCATCACGACCACGCTTACCGGACAATATCCTTTTCATGAAATTTTCCATAATCGAATTGCAAAGTGGCTGCCCTGTATCCTCGATAGCCTCACGAATTCCATCTTTGAGGTCTTGAATCGACAATCGACAATCGGGTGCTGGCGTAGACCTTCTCTTTCACGTGGCCTCAAAGAAAAAAGTCACAAGGTGTTAAATCACAAGATCTCGGTGGCCAATTGTGATCACCTCTTCGAGAGCTAACACGGTTCGGAAACTTTCCGCTTAAAAGATCAATGATTTCGTTGCTTGTGTTACACGTAGCGCCGTCTTGTTGAAAATAAACGTTGTCCAGATCAATACCATCCAAATCCGGCCATAAAAAATTGTTAATCATCTCTCGATAGCCTTTTATATATTTAAATACCACCTGTTATTGGAAACCCCTTTACTACAAAACTGCCAAGCTTTTTTCTAATAATTTGGTCTTAAAAGTCTTAAATTTTGATGAAAATTTGCCGAGTTTTTAAAATGTTGTGTCTTGCGATTTCAGACTCTGGAACTTCTTTTTCTGAAGCTACTTGAAAAATAAGGTCTATGCCAATAAGCCCGAGATGATTCTAGAACATCACCTTTGGAAATGCGCGATGTACTCAAAATACCCTGCGTCGGCAAGACCTTTCCTGATTGTTCTAATGAAAAAGAATGTTACAGGATTACAAAAATTACTTATTTTCGAAAGCTAACAAAAAAATAATTTCTTGCGGATTATTCCGTGCTTGGTGATAAGAGAAAGTTTTTGTTCGCGAAATATTCCATCGAATAATGCAAAAGGGTCAATAAAAATTCTGATATTCGCACCTACATACAATATGTTTGTTTTTTGTTTCTTCATCATCATCATTAGCATTACAGTCTTGGGCAGACCATTGCTTTGTTTCTTCTAGTCCAATTAAAAAAAATTAAATTAAAAAATTTAAATTTTTAAATTGAAATTAAAAAAAAAATGTTTCGAAAAATTGTGTGTTTAATTTATGAAAAAAAAATCTGTGGTCGTATTGAAGCACCCTGTATTTGTATGGTCGCTTTTCTAATCCATTAAAAAGAACTAAATTTGTTGGTCGGTTGAATTTTCCGTTATTTATTCTTTATTTGTGTATATTTTTAAATTGTGGTCTTTTTGCATCACCCTGTATTTGTGTGGTCGCTTTTCTGGTCCAATTAAAAAAAATTATTTTTGTTGGTCGGTCGAATTTGACGTTATTTATTCTATATTTGTGTATATTTTTAAATTATGGTCTTATTGAATCACCCTGTAATTGTACGGTCGCTTGTCTAGTCCAATTAAAAAATTTAAATTTGCTGGCCGGCTGATTTTTCCGTTATTTATTCTATATTTGTGTATATTTTTGAGCAAATTGAGAACTAATACAGTTAATCCTATAGATGCTTTTTTTTGTTTTTTTTTTCTATGTGGTGTTAAAGCTTTACGCACTCCTCAACATCATTAAATATACCAACAAAATAAATATGCCTCATAATTTGCATTACATATTTTTTAATTAGTTATGTCTATCGATTAATAAGTCGACTATCGGCTAACTAAATTAAATAAAACGAGTATAATAAAAAATACTACTTATACATTTAAGAAAATATAAAATATTCAACTCAAACACACACACTAATATGCACAGCTATAGCAAGCAACAAATAGCAAACTGAAGTTGACAGCAGCAAACAACAATGAACGAATGATGACATGGATTTTTCACAATGATTTATGCGCAAAAATAAAAATAAAAGTAGGTCTCTCCTTTGGACGGAGATCACGTAGAGAGGTGTTACATACAAACATACTGGGAAGTGTCACACTACAAATAAAGATTTCATTGCATACTTGTTGGGGAATCAATTACTATACATTCTCAGGAGAGATGATCAATGCAAACACTTACAGGGTCACTTAGTTCCATCACAATTTATTTATGTACATTTCAACGACACTAATATTGAAATATGGGTATGGAAATTTGTCTACTTTATGTAGATTTACATACTTAGTAGGTACTACATAGTACATACAAATTAAATAGTTTTGGGGTTTTCTACGCTTACAGTTCTCCCACAATAGGAAACTACAAACTGTAGAACACACCGCAACAATCGTATTACAAGTAAAATCTTTCACTCGCAATTAGAGAAGAAAGCAAGTGTTTAAATAATTTTATCACCAAATCATTCAATCATTCAGCTATGTAATGAACAGCTAAATTTGTTTGTGGGCGGCGGGTACGCACTGCGGGTACGAGTATGCTAAGAACGCACTGTAGCAGTAAATTCGTTATCGCAACGAGAGAGTATATTTACATATGAATGTGCCTAACTATGTATGTAGGTATGTATGTATGATTAAAATTGTAACACTTTTACCAAAAAATTGAAGAAAACCACTTTGAAAGATTATAAGCGGTTGCGATGCAATTATTTTTAACGTATGCGAGTATGTATGTTAGTACGAGTACTCATTTTTCAAAAAACAAAACAAAAAAACAACAGTATTGAAATTAGTTTAATGCGAATAGGGTAAGTAAAGTAAGTATTCAGATAGATTCGAGTTTGTACAGTAACTCACAGCTTATTTGATGCAGCCAAAAAAATTTTCTAAAATATCAAATATTTTTTTATGGTTTTCCATTGCAGAAAAAAATCGTATATTTTTTTATTGTTAAATAAAAAAAATGTTTTATGTAATAACAAAAAATAACAAAAATGTCTCTTCATAAGAAAGATATGGGAAATTCAAATAATTCACTTACAGTTTTGAGGTCACAGCTTAAATGATGCACTACAGGGTGAACGACCAAATTCACACTGCTTGTATCTGTAGAACAGCTCATGACATCAACGTCAAAATTGTTCTAATGATAGTTCATAATATTGTTTATAAGCCATCAAAAGCATTTGCGTCCCAGTTTTGTTGATGTTTTTTTTCTGTGATGGAATTCAAACGTAATAGTGTGATTGCGTTATATTTGGCTGGAAAATCACAACCAACCATTGTTCGTGAGCTCAGTCACCTCAAAGTGAATAAAATGTTTGTCTATCGCACTATAAAACGTTACAATGAGACTGGAAACATTGCAAAACGCTATGGAGGTGGACCAAACAAAACCGCAACAACGCCAGAAACGGCTCGGAAAGTGAAGGCTCGACTTGAACGAAATCCACGTCGAAGTGGAAGAAAAATGGCCAAAGAACTGAAAATATCTCACGACAGCATTCGACACATATTGAAAAATGAGCTCAAAGTCAATGCTTACAAGTTCCAAAAAGCACGATTTTTCACCCCAAAAAAAAAGTTTGGTGTAAAAGAGCAGAGGAGTTATTGCACGAGTTGCACGAATGTTGCAAATTTCCTAACATTGTGTTTTCTGATGAAAAAAAAATTTCCCAATTGAGCAGTTCATAAACACTCAAAACGATCGTGTTTACTGAACGCTCATACGAGAATCTGAGCCTACGTATGGCCACTCGAAGCAATTTCCCATCGCAAGTATGGGTTTTGGCCGCAGTGACCACTGATGGACGCTCTTCAATCGTTTTTATCGAGCCTGGTGTCAAAGTGAATGCGACTTATTATCGGGAAAAAGTTTTAGAAGCTGCTTTAGAGCCGTGGACACGCAAACATTTCGGTCGTAGAGCATGGACGTTCCAGCAGGACTTGGCACCGTCGCATAAAGCTCGTGTGAACCAAGAATATTTAAAAAATCATGTTCCACACTTCATTTCGTGCACACAATGGCTCTCGAATTCGCTAGACGCAAATCCGATGGACTATTCCATCTGGCCCATTTTGGAGAGCAAGGTGAGGACTAAAAAATTTGCCAGTATGAATGCGCTGAAAATTTTGTGGAACAACATCAAGACGCACGCCACAAATAGGAGGAGGAGCTCGGCCAAACACCCAAAAAGGGTGTACGCGCCAATTATTTATTTTTTGTATGCATGCGCTAAAAAAGCGATTATACGAGAATGGGCTAAAATACCCCAGGATCGCATTCGTGCAGCATGCAACTCATTTTTTGACCGTTTGAAGGCTATAGTCAAGGCAAAAGGTGCTCATATCGAGCTAAAGTGAATATATGTTAAAGTTGTAATCATTTTTGAACAAATTTGTCTTTGAAATTAATAAAAACTAGTTTCATACAAAAATGTTATGGTGTTTTGAATAGGTAACACTTCATATCGTTCACCCTGTAAATGAAAAGTATTCAAAAAACATAAACACATTAATATTTCGATTTCATGATTACAGCTAATACTTAGTGGGGTATATCTTTTGATTCAGAACAGCTTTCAATCGGGAATTCATAGATTCTACAAGTTTTGCTGAACTAATCGGAACTATCATAATTTCATCCCATTCTTCCTGTAGTGCCCGTTTCAGAGATAAGAAGCATTAGAAATACTGTGGTTTCTTATTTTATTTTCCATCACTGACCACAAATTCGCAAATAACGTTGAGATCTGGACTTTGAGCTGGTGTCGGTACTACATGTGGGCAGTTCCAGATAAGCCAAGTTTTTACAGTACGAGACGTATGCTTGCGATCGTTGTCTTGGTAGAACCTAAATGAATCCCTAATGCCCATTTTATCCGCGCTTTGTACTAAATTCTTTTAGCAGCTCCAGATACATCTCTTTATTCATGTTTCCTTCCATAAATGTTAAATTTCCGATGCCTGAATAGGACATGCAACCCCTTACCATCACGCTGCCCCCGCCGTGTTTAGCTATAGAGCGCAAATTACATGGTTGAAGCGCGGTGTTTGGTTTTTTCCAAACGCAGGACTTCCCAGCGAACCTGAAAAGGGTAAATTTGTTTCATCCGCAAAAAAAACGGGCTTCCAGAACGACACGTCTTTGTTCAAATGTTGTCTGCAAAACTCTATTCTTTGTTTTCTATTACGAGCATTAATCGCGACGGCTTATTTCGGGCAGTCCTTCCATGAAAATTTTCTTCGCGCAGAACTCTACGAACAGTTTCAGGATTGCAGATCCTGCCTTAGTATTTTTCGACTTTGTTCGTTAACTTTGGAGCGCTTAAATCGGGGGTTTCTTTAATTATGCGAACAATCCACCTCTTATCTGCAGCATTAAATATTTTATTTCGCGCAGATATGCCCTTATCTTCTATTCTGTTTTCATGGCGAAACTTTTCTTAATATAATGTGCTGGATAGTTGAGCGACTAATAGCAACAATTTCTGCAATTTTTCGTTGAATTTTGCTCTCTTTAAAATGACGAATAACGCGTCTTCCCTTTTTTTAAGTGAGGTCCGTTTTCCCATTTTAAAAAATTTTAATTTTTTCAACTTTTCTTTACACAAATTTTTTCAGAATGGAAGTCAATGTAAAATTTCCAAAAATTTGATTTTTTTTTCGATATTTCGAATATAATATTTAATAATATACTGCGAAATTTTCCTAATATTATATTATAGGTAGGAAATTCCTAATATTGTAGGCAGCTTCTATTGCCCATTAACTATGTATAGAGCGGTCCACGCGCTCCTGCCACTCAACCTCATTTATCTCAAAACCGTATTTTTAAAAACTACTCGTGTTGTAACTCAAAAAGTTATCGACCGATTTGTTTGAAGTTTGGTGAGACCTTCCGTACATTACTATCGGAAGGATAAACCTAAAATTTCAGATATTTCGCGTTGATAAACTACTTTTTGGGGGTTAAAAAGTCAATAAAATAGCCCTAAATTCTGACTTTTTTTCAAAGCTTATTTTATAATTAATTTTATACTTGTTTTTTAATTTTATAGGCTCATTCTTTCCGTTAATATGTTATAAAAAACCCAATTTAATTTTTTTGTTTCAGATCGTTAAATTAAGAGTAATAAATAGAGTAGTTTGGGACCTCGCGCCGTAGGCAGCTGACAAGAAATGATCCTGAGCCGCAATTATGGAAAAAAATAAATGAAAAAAAAATTTTTATTTGTACTCTCGAAAGGTTAAATAAAGTTGTGTTAAAGCTTCAAAATAATATAATTATTTTATCACCTTTAAAAATATGTTTAAAAATATGTTTAAAAAATAACCGATTTTGTGGCTTCTACATGGACTTTCCCCCCTTAAGACGTTAACCATACCTTTTTTCTAAAGTTCGCCATTTTGTTATTAAAAAAAAAAATTCCCTATGTCACACTTGCCAGAATGACAAGCCTACAGAATAATAATCAGTTTAACTTTTTCGTTTCAGATGTCCTGAAGAGCCAAAATCCTGTTGATAAGCCACCTATCTTTTTTTTAAGACGCTTACTTTGGTGGCAAAAAATTTTTTTTGTATACTATTTGATGTCAATAACAACAAAGTATAAAATCAAAACGATCGCATTTTATTTTCTTAAAAAAAATTCCTAAAAAATATCTATAAAAAATGAGTATTTGACCAGACTACTACCTTAAGTGAAATTATCACTTATTTAGATATATTTTTTCACTGATAATACTTAATTTTTTCATTTTGCGTTTTAAATTTTTACAAACAAAAAATGTTAATAATTTTAATAATAAAAAAAATGCATACATCCTCGTATAATTTTATAACGCTAAGCTTAACAGAAAAAAATACATTTCACCGTTATTGCATTCTCAGAGAAAATATAAAATACACTGCATCATTCAAGCTGTGAGCATATTTTGATGAGAAAACTAGTACATATTTGTTTCTTTATTTTTTCAGCAAGCTTTGTTTTTGTTATTGTTCTTTCTGCAGTGTTAAACAGTACATATGTACATATCTCATTACAAGACTATACATTGTTTTTTATTAAATTTAATAAACATCGAATCATTTTCTTATTTCTAAAAAAGTATTACCTGCATATTTGATGCAGCTGTGAGTCACTGTATGTGCGATACGAGTGGATTGTATATAAATTTTCAGCATATTTTCTTTTTCAAGTACGCACTCAACTATGCTGTAGTAGTAGAGTATGAGTAGAGTAAGAGTGATAGAGAGCGGTAGAGAGAGAGAGAGGTAGAGACTGAGAGAAGAGGCCACGCACAGCAGTGGCGCGGAGTTGGAGAGGGGCTAAGATTTATGCATTTCTAAATAATGTTAATGTTTGTAGTTATGTTAATGATATGTTACTGTTACTTGAGCAATTCTAGAGTAAATAGCAGCAGCTTTACCGAACTGAACTAAAATTTGGTGAATGCAAAGGCGTAATTCAAATGGAAGGAAACCAAAAATTTGCGTTTCAAATAAAACAAAAAAATACGTATGTAGGTAAGTTAGAGTAGGTACAGGTAAGTTAGAGTATTCAAACATAAAATGTAAACGTAATGTTAACTGAATGCAGCTATTTTGTATAAATCATAATTTTAGCATTTGATCATTACCTTCTCGAATTCGATAAATCATAAAACATTGCTAAAAAATGATTTATTGGTCGCTTAATGACTTTCTGTGGTTTTTTTCGTCCCAACTTTTTCATGGCGGTGTAATAGTGTTTTTGAGATTCGGTGAGAAACATTTCCAACACTCCTCCTTCATACTATGGAACGATGAAAGTAAATTTTTTTTAATATTTATATATAAAAACAACATAAATGTTTCACTTTATCAATGTTTGAATATACATATAAAAAAAAGTGTGTGTGTGTATGTGTGTAGCAAATAAAATGTACGAGTATTTACATATATAAAGGTATGTATTAACATTTATACACCGAACAAAAGCAAAAAAAAAAATGTGAGCGAAATTACTTTTCGGCAAAAGTTGCCGCTCTTGCCGAAAAGTACTTTCCTGTATTTGATTAAAAATTTTTATAATATTACTATTTTTTTTAATTACTATTTTTTTGTAATTTACATTATTTCGTGTGGTGTTTAAATATACAAGTAGATATGCATATGTATGTATGTAAGTATGTATGTAAGCATGTATGCATGTCATTACTTTGCGCAGCATCAAATAAATTTGATGCAATTCTCTTAAAAATAAAATTTATTAAAAATAAAACAAAGTCTCCCAGTGTATTTTGTTAATATTGAATGTATGTAAGTAAATATGCATGTATGTATACATGTGTGTACAGTGCCGGTCAATATAATAGCACCAGTTGCAATATTCTGATTGGAAAGATGTAAAAATTTCACCTATTTACTAAAAATGTTTTTGGTAGTGTAAAAAACAGTTACATTTTTTATGCTATCTCAGAGTCTGTGCATTTGTTGTCGCATTTCGTAACTGTTAATCAGCTATAAAAGATCTTTTGTCAACACCTATCATTTTGTGCAGTTAATAAAATAGCACCAGTAGGCTTTTTTAATTTTGTTTTGCAAAATTTTGTGAAAAAAGTGAAAACGGAAGGTAATAAATTTTTTTTAAAAACTTTCTATACAATCGCGTAATAATATTATAAAAACTGTATAGTTATGGATCGCGGAAAGCATTGGTCCCCTGAAAAACGTGGACTAATAAAAAAATTTGTGTCCGAGTGTAAATCCTATACCCAAATAAGGGAATTGCTGGGCTGTTACAATAAAATGATAATACATAAATGCCCTAAGAGATGAGCAAAAAGTTAAATCCCGTGGTAGGAAGCGAGTTTTGTCACCCTTAATAGTAAGACGGTTAGTAGATAGGGACAGCGTCCGATGGTTTTTACGTGGGTTCCTGCCGACGACGATCCGACACCACGGTGCTCAAAAGCACAACGGATCCAATCAATGCGTTGATCAGCGCCCCAAAAATGCAAAAAGCATTTAAGGTGCCAATTGGCAGTGTGGAATGGACACACTAGCCACCTTGGTAGGGAGCAAGACGGTTAAAATCCCTTTATGACAGCTACAGAGCTCAAAAAGACATTGGATGTGCCGGCAAGCGTGGAAACTATTCGCCGCAGACTTCGAGACAACAGCCTCAACAATGCCTGTAGTCCTCGAAAAGTGCCGCTCCTTTCCTCTAAGCGTGTTGCTAAACGGATATCTTTTGTTAAAGCACATCTAAATTGGCCAAAGGAAAAGTGGAGAAATGTGCTATGGACTGGCGTATCCAAAATTATTTTTTTTGGTGCAAAAGGTTCCAGATGTTTTGTCCGTAGGCCACCTAACAGCGAATACAAGCCACAATTCACAGCAAAAACTACCAAACATGGAGGTCATAGTATTATGGTATGGAGTGGCTTCTCGTTTCAAGGTGTGGGTCCTATATATTGGATCAAAACCGTTATGTATTCATCAGTTTATGTAAAAATCGTTGCTGAAGTTATGCTGCCATACGCCTCCTACGAAATGCCGCTGGAGTGGGTCTTCCAGCAAGACAATGACCCCAAACAGACCAGCAAAATGGCAAAAAAAATGGTTCAACGATAACTCTATCAATGTAATGGAGGGGCCTGCTCAGTCTCCAGATTTGAACCCTATCGAAAATCTGTGGACGGACATAAAGAAGGGTGTATCTATGTACAATAAAACCAGCAAGCGTCGAAGGGCTCTGGGAGGCTGTGCAGAAAATTTGGAGTTCCAGCAAAGTTGAAAGATGTCAGTATTTAGTGGACTCCATGGGAAGGCGTTGTGCCGCGGTAATAGCAAACAAAGGGCACGCGAGCAAGTATTGAAACCACTGTGGGCAAAAAGTAAGGTGAATTTATTTGTCAAACTTCGCGGGACTAAAATTTCGCTCTAGTTATTTTTTTCATAAGTTGGCAGCACTGTTAATAACATCTGGGCCAACTTTCATGTGAATGTCATTATCAGTAATATATTTACGCTTGTGTTTACCAAACGACCAAGAGTGCATTTTTCGATTTTTACAATGTCTGATTTGATTGAGCAGAGAAGTGCCATCAAATTTTTTTTGCGGAATGAAATTTCGTCTGCAGAAACATTTGACATGTTGCAGAAGGCATTTGGTGATTCGACCATGTCACAGAAAAATGTTTATAAGTGGTACAAAGACTTCAAAGAGGGTCGAGAACGTGTTGATGACTTGGCGCGCTCGACCATCGACGACCATCGACCTCAACAGATGACCAACACGTCAACAAAGTGAAGGAGTTAGTGCTCAAAAATCGTCGGTTGACTGTTAAAGACCTTACTGATATGATCGGAATATCAGAAGGATCTGTGAAAACCATTTTGAAAGACCATTTGGGCCCACGAAAAGTCAAATCTCGTTTGGTACCGAAAACTCTTAATTTCTTGGAAAAAGTCGTCGCGTTGATGTGTGTGAAACAATGCTTTCAGACTATCAGGACAAGCTCAAATGCATCATTACGGGAGATGAGACTTGGGTTTATGCTTACGACCCTGAAACAACCGACCAATCAAGCGAATATCGTGCTAAAGGCGAGGCCAGACCGAAAAGAGCACGTCAAAGTCGTTCAAAAATAAAGGTCATGATGACAGTTTTTTTCGATTTTCGTGGTGTGGTGCACTATGAATTCCTTCCACCTGGCCAAACTGTTAATAAGGAATATTATTTGAGCGTTATGCGTCGTTTACGAGAAGCAATGCGTCTAAAAATACCAGAATTATGGGCCAACAACTCTTGGTTTTTGCATCACGATAATGCACCGTCTCACACTGCACTCGTTCTTCGAGACCATTTCGCCAAAAATTCCATGCATATCGTTCTGCAACCACCGTATTCGCCTGATTTGGCTCCGTGTGACTTCTGGCTATTCCCAAAACTCAAGAGACCACTCCGGGGAATGCGTTTCGAGTCGATTGAGGAGATAAAAGCTGATGGCTATACCGGAAATGGACTATTTGGCATGTTTCGGGGATTGGAAAAATCATTGGCATAAGTGTATTTCATCGAGAGGGGATTATTTTGAAGGGGATGAAATTGATTTACAAGAATACATAAAGATGTTTCATTTTACAACCAAATTCACCTTACTTTTTGCCCAATACAATTAATTTATCTACAAGATATCTGACTGAAATGTTTTATTTATTTTAACAAAGGCCAATAACTTTTGTTAAAAATGAACTGAAGTGCTATTATTTTGACTGTGTAGTTTTTAAGTTTTTTGTTTAAATTAATTAGCGTATTATAAACTGTTGAAGAAAACCAAATAATTTTCTTATGATAATAAACCATTAATATCAACGAATTTATTATTTTGTTTTGAGTTGAATCGGCCCAACAGGAAAACAGATGTAAACGGATTCAGTATAAATTTGTGCGTGCTGCTATTATATTGACCGCAGCTGTATGTATGTACAAGTGTTTGTGCGCATCTTCGAAATACATATGTTTGTGTGTGTGCGTGCGTACGTATTTGTCGAGTGTAAATCAAGTGCACTAACAAATTTTATTCGCTATATTTTGCGCTATGTATTTAGTAGTACCAAACCTGTAATGCCATGCGCCTTGAACTTCGACACACTTACCTTCTTCTTGAGCATATTAAAATTATCGATAATAACTCCAATGAATAGATTGAGTGTGAAGAATGAGCCGCACACTATGAAGATGACGAAGTAAATGTAGGCATACAGATTGGCTTCACGTTGCGGCTGCAAATCGACGCCACGCGCATCCACTGCATCGGCCATCACCTCCATCCAGCCCTCGAAGGTGGCCACCTGCAGCAGCGCCAGATAGCCCATGCCCACATGATCGAATGTGATCTTCGAATTGATCCAAGTGTAATTCTGCTTAATGCACTCGGCCTTGTCGTTCACTTCCTGTTTGTTTGTCCAACGCAAAAATATTAAATATAAATATAAAATAGTAAAAATATTAAAATGCATAAAAACTAGCTTTTTAAAAGTAAAAAAAAAAATATTTGATTCAAGAAGTAAAAATTCATCGTTACACTTTTAGTGCACGACTTCAAGAATTCCAAAAAAATTGCTATTCAATTCCATATTTATGTATATAAAATATGTTATATATAATATTTTATGCATATTTATATGTGTGTGTGTATGAGCGTATGCATGTGAGTGCATGTGAGTGTGTGTAGAATTTGTCCAATTCTGCTTACTAACCGTCACTGGCAGCAATTCACCATCGTCGTCAAGGCATTTGAAAAATTTACCACCGAAAAATTGTACACCCATTATGGAAAATATCAACCAAAAGACTAAACAAACTAAAAGTACATTAAAAATTGACGGTATTGCATACATGAGAGCATTTACTACAATTCGCATTCCTTGCCACCTGGAATAGAAATAAAATGAAACAGATTCATAGATTTATGGGGGATATGCGTTACATATTTACATATTTGTTATTTGTAAATGCTTTTATTTTTAATTTTTAATTTTATTTTTTTATTTTTTATTTCTTTTTTTTCATGTTTTTACAAGAGATTTGGTATGGGGGATTTTGGAGAAGTGCGCAAATATTTAAGGATTATAATGGAAAACACAAAAAAAACACAATCGCATTTGATGTAATAATGACGCTAAACAAAAATATATGTAGTACATACATACAGACATCGACAACATTGCTTTTGAAAAAAAATAATAACAATTTTTTAACAAATTTACAAGCATCAGTGATTTGAGGGTAAAAATTTGGCGCACAACTTTTGTTAATCAAGGCAGGTATATTTTTAAGACTTTATAAATTTAAATTTATTCAAAATTTATTTAAATTTATTTTTATTTTTATTTAAATTTATTTTTTATTTATTTAAAATTATTTTTATTTTATTTATTAAATTTTTTTTTTAATTTATTTAAATTTATTTATGCTTCTTCTGCATTTCGTTTGCTCGGGAATAAATAACGCGCGATATTTCGATTCGGTATGAATTTTCTGACTGCCAAAAGTTTTGCTACTGGGGCACGGAAATGTAGAGAATCGATTCGATACTATTCGGAATAAAAAAGGAATGAGCTGAAAAAGGAGGAGGGGCTATACCGCTTTGCTTATCAAATCGGCTTTCTATTAAATATCATAGAATATATAATATGATATATTGGGTTAAGAGCTGAGCCACTTGTTTTTTCCTTTCACTTGAATATAAAATCGTTCATGAAAAGCTTATATTATATTAGGTGTGCAACTAAGTTCTCCCTGTTTTTTTGATGAAAATACAACTTTATACTGAAAAAGTGGTTTCAAGTCAATCATTGAAAGTATTGCCCATCGCTGGCTACTACTTTTTCCCATCTTTCTGGTAGATCTCGTACACCGTCGCGGTAAAATATAAATGGAACTGCTGGTCAGCTAGACCATGTGCCATCGATCGGAACAGGTGATAATCGGACGGCGTAATATCTGGAGAAAATGACGGGTGGGGTAGGATTTCCCATTTCAGTGTTTCCAAGGCCGAGCGTTGTCATGCTGTAGAATCACTTTTTCATGCCTTTCCGCGTATTGCGGCCGCTTCTAGTGCACGCATCAATTGCATCAACTGAAGTCGATACCGATCCCCAGTGATGGGTTCACTTGGTTTTAACAGTTCATAATAAATAACACCAACTTGGTCCCATCAAATACATAGCATAACCTTCGCAGCGTGAATATTCGGCCGAGGTGACAACGTACAAGCATGACTGGGCAGTCCCCATGACTTTCTTTTCTTTGGATTGCTGTAAAGAATCCAGTTTTCATCACCCGTCACGATGCGATGAAGAAAACCCTTCCTTTTTTGCCGCAGGCGAAACGTCCAAAAAACGACGTTCAACATCCCTTGGTTTTAACTCATAACGAACCCAAGTCCTCTGTTTCTGAATCATTCCCAAAACACGCAATCGCTTGGAAATGGATTGGCGGGTGACTCCTAATACTGAAGCAAACTCTTCTTGCATTTGACACAGGTCCTCATTGAGCAATGCCTCCAATTCAGCGTCTTCGAAGGTTTTTGGCCTTCCTTCACGCGGTTGGTCGTCAACATTAAAATCACCGTCTTCGAAGCGACGGAAACAATCTCGGCACGTTGTTTCACCTAAAGCAGCATCTCCATAAACTTTTTGTAACTCTCGAAGTGCTTCAGCTGCCGTTTTTTTTCGAATGAAAGAGGAAAATCAACACTTCCCGCAAGTGACGTTTAAGAAACGATGGCGGCACTTTGTTAAACTCGGTGGCGAACTCGGTTTTTTAGATAAGAGGACAGCCAACTAACGAAAAAGCAGATGCACTTTTGGAGGAAATTCTTTGAACCTCAATTGGTGGGGATTTTCAGCCATCTAAGCTCGCAGTCTATGAAACTTTCACTATAACTATAAGTTTCGGCTTAACCAGGGCTGGCTTAAATACAGGATTTATTTCCCTATTCGAATATCTCCACAGGATTTGAATTTGAAACTTGATCTTGCATCGATGGTACATCATGAAGATGAAGTTACTACTTTTTGGTGCTCAGCTCTTGGAGCTCATCCCAACAGAGCTGATATACTTTTTTAAAGGTTGCCCTTGGAAACATTTTGTGTTGGGTATGCATTAGGGTGGTCGAAAAATGCATGGGAAAAAATTTATATTAAAATTTTTATGCTGCCGCCCCCCATAATGGTAAAGAATGAAAAATAAAAAGACCCGTATTTTTTTTTTTTAATCAGACCATATTTAATGGTGCCGCCGGGGCTTTGAAATATCCCATGTATTTTGCATGGGAAAAAAATACTTTTTCGTAGATTTCATGTAAAAACCTGGAAAATGAATATATTTTAACCGGATACCTCAGTTTCTCTTCATAATTGGTCAGGGAATAACAACCAATTATGAAATAATTAATTTTTTTGTATTAACTATTTTTTATAGAACCCCAAAAATGATCCATCGGCTTGGAGTAACAATGAAAATTACAGAAGGTGTAGCGAAATTATCAAAAAAATTAAAGTTGTGAATGATTCTGCAGAAAGAGGAGTAAAACTCATTACTGATTATAATCAAATTTTAACTAATGATGAGAATCAAAAGCAATTTTTACTTCAAGTTGTTAAAGATTATAAGTCTCGTTTCCCAAACACAATTAAAGGAACATTGGCACAAGCTTTATAATAATTTACGTTAAATCTTTTACTGTAATATATAAAGTATATTTTTAATTAAAATTTTGTAAAAAAGTAAAATTGTAAAGATAAAAGCAATTCTATCGTATTTCTTAAGAAACTGAATAAATACATTTTTTTTTTAATTTAATAATGCTTAAACTATCATTTTACCAAGTGAAAAGTTCCTGTCTTCAGTATTTATTAATGTTATTTTATAAATAATTTTTAATAGGAATCGGTGTTCAAGGTAAGTCATAAGATTGACAAAAAATGCGGTTTCATTAGTTATATTTAAGGAATAGAAAAAGAAAACATTCATTTCTCACAGAATTGTTGAAGTTCCTTTTTTTAAAACTAATTTGCAACATCAAATGCTTCATACTAAGTTACTTTAAAACACAAAGAGTTGCAAAACGCAAAACAAAACCAACATTCTAGCATTATTCTAAAAAATTTGTTAACTAACAACAGATGCTTTCCATTTCAATTCAACCGGGCTATTCGGGTCATGTTCTTCGATTTCGATGTAACTGAAATATGTTGCTCTCTGGTCAAAATAATGAGACACGTATTTTTTTTTCGCCCGAAAATTTTTTTTTTCAAAAGTTATCGGCAATTTTGTTTTTCGGCCCAAACTCGATTTTTTTTAATTATATAAGAAAAAAAATTTTTTAAATGCCCATAACTTAATCAAAAATGAACCGATTTTAATAATTCTGGGTTCAAAATGATCGTAATTACTTACACGAGTGACTTCATGTAGAAACAATTGCAAAAAAGTAATTGAAAATTTTTTATTTAGCAAAAAAGAAAAAAAATTGAAATTTTTTCAAAATTCAATATTTCAAAAAGTGTATTTTTTTTTTTTATAACTTTTTCCAAATCAAAAGAACATCTCAAACTTTAATTGAGCTGAATGCCTAGTAGCTAAAATGAGTTGTTTTTGAGTAATGAGTTTTTGAGTAAAAAACCTGTTTCGCACTTTTTGTTCTTTGGAAAATAAAAAATTTTCAACTACTTTTTTGCAATTGTTTCTGCACGAAATCGCTCGTGTATGTAATTACGATTATTTTGAACCCAAAATCATTCAAATCGGCTTTTTTTTGACTAAGTTATGAGTAATTAAAAAAAAAAATTCTTATATAGATTCTTTCCATTTCAATTCAAAAGGGCTATTCGGGACATGTTTTTCGATTTCGATGTAACTCAAATATGTTGCTCTCTGGTCAAAATAATGAGACACGTATTTTTTTTTTCGCTCAAAAAAATTTTTTTTCAAGCTTTATCGGCAATTTTGGTTTTTCGGCTCAAAATCGATTTTTTTTAATAATATAAGAAAATTTTTTTTTTAAATGCTCATAACTTAGTCAAAAATGAACCGATTTTAATAATTTTGGGTTCAAAAGGATCGTCATTACTTACACGAGCAATTTCATGTAGAAACAATTGCAAAAAAGTAGTTGAAAATTTTTTATTTTCCAAAGAACAAAAAGTGCGAAACAGGTTTTTTACTCAAAAACTCATTACTCAAAAACAACTCATTTTAGCTACTAGGCATTCAGCTCAATTAAAGTTTGAGATGTCTTTTTGATTTGGAAAAAGTTATAAAAAAAAAAAAATACACTTTTTAAAATATTCAATTTTGAAAAAATTTCAATTTTTTTTCTTGTTTGCTAAATAAAAAATTTTCAACTACTTTTTTGCAATTGTTTCTACATGAAGGCGCTCGTGTAAGTAATTACGATCATTTTGAACCCAGAATTATTAAAATCGGTTCATTTTTGACTAAGTTATGGACATTTAAAAATTTTTTTTTCTTATATAATTAAAAAAAATCGAGTTTGACCGAAAAAACAAAATTGCCGATAACTCTTGAAAAAAAATTTTTTCGGGCGAAAAAAAAATACGTGTCTCATTATTTTGACCAGAGAGCAACATATTTCAGTTACATCGAAATCGAAGAACATGACCCGAATAGCCCGGTTGAATTGAAATGGAAAGCATCAACAATAATTTGTTAAAACAAATGAAACATTGCATGGAATATTTAGTAATCATTATTAGTTAGGATATTTTTCCAAAATCTCACAAAAAAATATCATAAAAGTAATATAAAATATTGTTTTTCGATTTTTTCTTAGATTTTCGTTTTATGGGGGCTTTTTGGGGTTCTATAAAAAATAGTTAATACAAAAAAAATTAATTATTTCATAATTGGTTTTTATTCCCTGACCAATTATGAAGAGAAACTGAGTTATCCGGTTAAAATATATTCATTTTCCAGGTTTTTACATGAAATCTACGAAAAAGTATTTTTTCCCATGCAAAATACATGGGATATTTCAAAGCCCCGGCGGCACCATTAAATATGGTCTGATTAAAAAAAAAAAAAGACGGGTCGTTTTATTTTTCATTCTTTACTATTTTGGGGGCGGCAGCATACAAATTTTTTTTGGACCACCCTAGTATGCATTGTATGTTTTTGTGTTCATGCAAGAGTTTAAATACTTAGGCGTAGTACTCAATGAAAAGGATAAGTCCTTATCTATACAAGACCGTGTTCAGGTAGCTAACAGAGCATACTTTGGCCATGTCTTCATTGATATCAAAGGAACCACAACTTCAGATATACAAAACTATAATAAGACCTCACCTACGACTGTGAAACATGGGTTCTTAAAGTTAATGACGTGGATTTACTGATGCGATTTGAAAGAAAATAAAGTCCCAAAGATTATGGTGGTATGGACCAAACAAGTATTTGAAGCAAACCCCGGAGGAGCAAAAAGGAGAGGCCGGCCAAGGAGACGATGGTTGTAAGACGTAAAAGGGGATATTCGAAAGATAAAAATCTCACAACATAGAGCGAAAGCGGACTGTCGAGAAGAGGCGTATGGGGGCATATTGTAGAGGAGGCAATGGTCCACCACGCACTGTAATGCCAAGATGAGGATGAGTGAGTGCAATGGCTTTGCTGAGATCTTTAAATCGCTTGTTATTTCCTATTTTATGGCGCACACGAACGGACGGTAGGCGCATCGGATGACAGAATAAAACTGACTATCTACGTTTTATACTTTGAAAATATTTTACCATCAAATCACTGTGCAAAGCCTTGAAACAAAAAAAAGTGTTATAAAATATTAAACCATTAGAGAGTTACTTATAACAAACAAGACACCAATAAAAACGGTAAGCCGTACAGTTCGTATAAAGCGATACAACTTTTTCGTTAGAGAAGTCTATTTTAAAGAAGGTCTATTAAAATTTTGATAAATAATTCCTATTCATCTGTAATTTGAACATTTTTGGAATATATTTTCAATATATCGCCTGCTCTAGGAGCTTAAATTTTAATTGTTTAGTTAAGTGTGAAAAATTTCTTCATAAGAGGCAAGCAGGCAATCAAATTCACGTATCTCAGAAAGAGAAATCTCAAGAAGAGGACGGCCTCCTCTGCGTTGGAAAGGAAGAACAGCTGGAGGAGAACTTGGCCTCACTTGGTGTGTCCAACGATTGGTGCCCTTTGTTAAACTCGGCCAAAATCGCGTAAGCGGTTAACGCGCCAATTAAGCAGAAGAAGACAAGATACTTGATAGATTGCCCTTGTCATGGACTGCGTAGAGATGATAGCACTACTAAGCCAAAGAGCCCCGTACCTCTCTTATTACTATTAATTTACTCTGAGAGACAGCGGTCAAGAGGCCGTAAATTGAAGTTCAATTAGAGCTCTTCAGAGCAAACATCGCTGCCAACCTTTTTGAATAGCTTGCAGAATCGTTGAAGTTCGCAGTTGATCCCAAATCTGTTTCTGTTTCGGGCATTCAAACTGCACCCAATAAAATATTGTTAACTTAAAACGGACATTTAAGTACCTTCGTTTTCTCGCATGCCTACCTGACAAAGACAAATTTGGTGGTTTCGAATCCAAAAAGCATTTGCTCTATATTTTCTATCACCCGAATTAATTTCACTTTAATTTCCTGCATTC
>JAYXIM010042909.1:0-36487 GCA_037575425.1 Anastrepha fraterculus
TAACGGGTGATTTTTTAAGAGCTATAGGAAAGTTTTTCAGAAAAACACACTTAAATTTCAGAAAAATGCATGACATTTTTATTTAAATCGAGAGTGCAGCCCATATAATTTAATGGTTGGAGATTATTTCATGCAAATGTTGACCGCGACTGCGCTTCAAATGGTCGATCTGCTTAGTCAGATTTGGCATACTCTTTCCAATATTTCGGCCGGTATCTCACATATAAATGCTTTAATGTTGTCCATCCAATGCGTTAATTGAAGCAGGCTTGTCTGAATAGACATGAGCTTTAACCTAGCCCCACAAAAAATAATCTAAAGGCGTATATCGCATGATCTGGGTGGCCAATTGACAGGTCCCGAACGTGAAATAAAATGTTCACCGAACTCGCCTCTCAACAAGTCCATTGTTACGCGTGCTGTGTGGCATGTGGCACCATCTTGCTGAAACCACATGTCATGCAAGTCAAGATCTTGCATTTTGGGCAAAAAAAAAGTTGGATATCATTTCACGGTAGCGCTCACCATTCACAGTTACGTTACGATTCGCAGTATCTTTGAAGAAGTACGGTCCAATGATACCTCCAGCCCATAAACCGCACTAAACTGTGACCTTTTCTGGATACATTGGTAGCTCTTACAATTCTTCTGGCTGATCTTCACTCCAAATCGACAATTCTGCTTATTTACGTACCCATTGATCCGAAAATGAGCTTCGTCGCTGAACACAATTTTTCGACTTTAAACTTTCTTAACAGAACACGCATTTTTATAATAAAATTCAATGATTTGCAAACGTTGTTCGTTTGTAAGACGTTATGGTTAAATTATAGACCAAACTGAAGATGTTTGACAGTGAAACAAAACACGAAACGTGCGTCAGCTGTTTAAACCAACTGTTTAAAAAGATAATAACTAAAAAATCACCCTTTATATTGGCGGAATCAACAAGTGCAGTCAACAAACATACCAATGCAGATATACACCCAGCCCATAAAGTCGGCGCTCACCCTACAAATATTTTTAAGTTTATTAAAAAGACAATATAAATGTATAGTTCAAAACAAAGTTTATTTATTTATTTCTCCATTGGATTCTTAAGTCATAAAAGCCAAATAAAAATAGGTTATTTCACTCCATTCCTGAAGTGAAACTTCTTAGACGTCGATGGACGAGCGAGAATGGAGAATAAAATTTCAAGGCCATGCAACGTTTTGGGCATTTTCGTTTCGCGAGAGAGAAACCAGATATAACGTAGAGGAAAAGGAGAGATAGAGCTATACCTTATATATATCTTAGATACACTTTAGGTTATTTTTCCTGAGGTTTTCCTTGCGGCTGCTAATTTCTAGTGAGAAATTACACTGCCTATTTTTTGGCGCTTGTTTGTTGGGGCAAACTTGTAAGAAATATATTTTTGGTGCCTAATTTTTGGTTTTATATTTCCTTGGTGTCTACTGTTTGGAGCGTTTTTTGGCCCCAATTTTTTTGGGGGTTTTTTTTTTTTTTGGTGCCTACTTTTTGGCGTTATATTTCCTTGGTGCCTACTGTTTGGGGCGTTTTTTGGTCCCAATTTGTTTGAGGTTTTTTTTTTGTGCCTACTCTTTGGCGCTTATTTCCGTTTCCTGGCTAATGCTTGCGCATACTATAAAGTGGTACCCTTTCCGGCGTCAGATTTATTGGTATTGCCTTGCGGTAATTTGTGCCGTTGCTTCGGTCCTGGAATCGATGCGTTTGTGCGGTTGTTGCCAACGCTTGTGTCCGGCGTTTACTTACACCAGTCGAACCTTCTCCGTTTTTTGTCAATTTTGTCTATTTGTATTCTCTGCAAATGTTGTGAATTTATTTAGATATATATTCTTTCGCTCTCTCTCTCATTCTCTCTCGAGTCTCTCCCTCTTTCTTTGTCTGCCTTGAAAGTTTCACGTATGTTATGTGTACCACACTACACGCACTTTTTTTACATAACAGTAATTAATTGCAGCACATGTAAGTAAGAAAGTCTGCGTCTGCGTGCAGTTTGTTCTTTATCAGGTATTTTTCTCGGTTTTACTCAATTCTCAAACTTTGTTATCATAATTAACCAGCCAGCGAACTTAGTTGACATTTTATTTAAAAGTGGTAATAATATGAAAACATGGAAACCAAAGAGGGGAGTGTGTCAGAAAGAAACATAATCATACAATTTGGGAAAGATGGAAAGAGTCTCCAAATATTGTTAGAGATATTGGGAAAATTTCTACCCCTGTTCAACGCGTAGGAAACAATCACAAGCAAACCGGGATTTTACATCTAAGCCCAAGTGTGAACGTTCAAAAACACTATCGGTCCGAGAAGAGCGCAGCATAGTCAATATAGAAAAAGGTTGTTCAAAAACGTACACCAAACATCAAAAAAAAAATATTTGTGAAAGAAAAGTTTTGCATGAAGTTGGATGTCATAGTAGAGTCGTTCGGAGAAAGTCGTTTATTTCACTTGTGTAATTATAGTTACCTATATGGTAAATACCATGTGAAACACCAAAATTGAGAAAAACATTTTTCTAATAGCGGTCGCCCCTCGGCAGGCAATGGGAAACCTCCGAGTGTATTTCTGCCATGAAAAAGCTCCTCATAAAAATATCTGCCGTTCGGAGTCGGCTTGAAACTGTAGGTCCCTCCATTTGTGGAACAGCATCAAGACGCACACCACAAATAGGAGGAGGAGCTTGGCTAAACACCCAAAAAGGGTGTACGCGCCAATTACATGTATATATATATATGGTAAATAAGCCTCCAGAGTTTTTGGAACAAGCAATTTCTTCAGACGAAAGAAAATTTTGTATTTATGGGTCGTCAAATCGTTTGGTGTAAATCAGAAATTACTCATGACAAGCAAAATCTTGCTGGATCTCAATCCTACTAAACATCTGTGGGATATACATAAGTATATTACAAAATAGAATTCGACAAGACCAACATTTTTGAATTTGGTTCCATATTTTTCCACTATTTGATGCTTTGAGAGATCCGATTATCTTTTTCAGTTCTACCCAAAGATGCTTAATTGGGTTTAAGTCAAGAAACTGCGGCGGTCATTCTAAAATATTCACCTTTTCTTTTTTAAACTCGTTTGCTAATTTTGATAAATGCTAGTGGAGATTTTGCAGCAACTCCTATCTTAGCGGCATTTCTTCTTTTGCATTGAAAATAATAACGGTTTACAATATTTTCACATAGTCCACCGCATATATGTATTTAACATTTTATCCAAAATATTTGACCTACTCTTCCCTCCGAAGAGCATCCGACCACCATTATTGATTTGCCGCCTGGTGTTGTTATTGGTTTTTTCGTATATCAGTTCTGCAGTCTTCAAGACCGAATCGCAGTATCCTGGAACCCATATAAGTAAAAGCTCGTTGCGTCTTGTAACGTAATTAAGCTTCTTCTTACACTCTTGAACAATCTTTGAGGTTTGCATTACTTTCTCCAGGGCTACTTTCAGAATGGCAAAAATTTCCGTTTGAAAAACAGTTGGCATATCTCCTATAGCGTAATGATACTTATTACTGTTAAGTATCAACCGGTACCAGAACCTATTTCATTCTTGAATCTATCGGTAAACAAAGATTTGTGGAAGACTTGGTCCTAAAATTCTTTAACTTCCTTAATTCCTTGGTGGACTAAGATTGCCGCAACTGATGGGTTTGAACCTGACTATCATTCAAATAACATTAATTACCGCAGCATTCAAATTTCCAGTGACTACTTGACTGATCGAATCGGGTTCGAAATTCCTGGGCACTACCGAATGGTAGTCAGGCATCATCTCATTCAGCTACGGAGTAGGATCAATCAGGTAGTCATAAGATATTTGAATATGACTACAACACCCCGAACCAAAGTGGTGTTGTTATGGGTTTTTTCGTATATCTGCGATGAAATGTTGTACTTGTTTATTGTATTGTTTTCTGTCAGATCTAATTATATTTAATTTTTTCAATCTGTTCATAGCATTTTCAAAGCAGTTAATTTTTCCAGTCTCGACGCAAGAGGTGTTTCCTTGCAAATTGAAACCTTTTCGTGTTCTTCTGTAAACTCTACCAATGGTGAAATCGAAATTTGAAAAAAGATCCAGTCAAGGAGCACCAGGAGATTTGGTGGCTCCAAAACACTCAGGCTAAATAGCCCATTGTATTTAAAGCTCTGGAAAGGGGGTAGATAGTCACGGAGGAAAAGAGAAAGGTATCAGAGAAAGAGATAGGAAAGAATAGAAATAAAGATAGAGATAGAGATAGTTAGTTCTGTGAGAATTTTGCAGATTCTTTGGCAAATCTGTAAATATCCTCCAGTTTTAGAGAACTAATATTACACATCCTCATGACATCGGAGCACATAACTCGTAGTCGTGCTCTAGCAAAGGCAGGACATTCACAGAGAAAGTGCTCAGTGCTATCCGCCTTCTCCAAGCATGACAGGCACACTGGGTCCTCAATGATTCCAATGGTGGTCATATGCTGACCCCATGGGTTGTGTCCTGTTTTGATACCGACCATCAACCGAATGTCTTTCCTTCTAAGTTTTAGTAGAAAGTTTGACAGTTTTCTGTTCGGACTTGTCACAAAACACTTTGCAGTTTTGCAGCGTTCTAGACCGGACCATTGCTCTTTATGTAGATTGCATACACAATCGTTGATCCAATTCATGATTCCTGCGGAACTGATTCCGATTATTGGCTCTGGCCCTTGAAGACCGGAGTGTACCGGAATCCATATAAGTGCAAGCCTGTTTTGTCTTGCGACAGAATTAAGCCTGTTCTTACATTCCTGAGCAATCTTTGAGGTTTGCTTTGCGTTCTCCAGGGCCTTCAGTGTAGCCTGACTGTCACTGAAAACTCCAATCTGTTTCCCGCTCCATCTCTTCTCCATTATCCATTCGGCTACTTTCAGGATGGCAAAAACTTCTACCAATTGTACTCTTCTAAGTGTTCTAATTTTGAAAACTTGGAACAGGAAAATAATATAATACAAAAAATCTACACTGAAATATGCAACGATTCGAGAATTTACACATCAACGAATTACTAAAAAATGCATAGCTTTGTTCCGTGCACTGGTTTATACTAAACTTGGGAGAATATTTCTGTAAATCAAAATTACCCGTGAGCTCTAAACCAAAACTCTTTAATTGTATAGCCACTAGATCAAAATCTCTTATTTTGTAAGAGTTTTTCTACCCATCAACTCCAACTATGCCTAGCAGCACTGCCTTCCCCTTGCCGCAAAGGAGGGTCAAACATTTTGCTAATAACCGGAAACTATTTTTTACACTGAGATAAGTACCCAGCAAAATGAAATAAATTGGCGATTTCTGAACTATGCCGGGGTTCAAACTGCAAAATGCAATTTTCAATAATAATTTGCACATTCGGTTCGACTCAATTTTCATAAAATTCTACTTAAAACTGTCAAGAACTGATTGATAGTTCACTCAAACCAGCCATGACTAAAGACGCGACCAGACAAATGAACAAACGCAGCATGGAGGATGCTTTTGACGGACACTTGAATGGCCCAAAATGAAAGGATGAAAAGAGATAAAAAACGAGGAAAAAAAAAGAGGAGTGTACTTGTTTGTAGGTGTCTGAATGCTGACTGACTAGTCTGCTTGTTAGTTGGTATGAATTACTTGTAGACTAACAGATAGGCGGCCAAACAAATATATAGGCAGATAAATACGCATACAAACCTACAGACCCGTAATATGCATATTTTGGCTGTACATTCTATGGAATACAAAGAAATTTACGTATAGAAACGCGAAAAAAATGTTCACAAGCATTTGCGTGCTTACGGCTATACGGGTATGTATGTATGTAATTTAGGATGGCCTAACAAATCCACGTTAAATTAAAACAGTTTTAAAAATTTAATTTTCAGGGTTCGTATCCAAAAGATTTTGAATATTTTCTGTTAAATAAAGCAAAGGCTTTAATTGTTTAGATATTTGTGAAGAGAAAATAAAAGAGTAGATTAAATATGGATATCAACATTTTATAGCAAATTTACGGAAAAGTGCAGTTTTATCATGGAAATACTACGGTAAATTTAATGTTCTTTTCATCAATGATATTAGCTCAAGTGGCCAAACCAGGCGCGATTTGGCGGAAAAAATTAACTGCGATCACCTCCATTTAATGGGATTTACCGAAAAATTGGGAGCCTAGATGCCTCCAGAAGAAAGTCGCTATCAAATTGCTTCTCGGCATCCCGCCCACCATCGAGCAACACGCGGTCATAAACATCGAATCGTCACGGAAGATGAGAAATGGTGCCTATACATCAATATGAAGCAAAGAAAGGAGTGGGTGGCTCCAGGAGATACGCCAAAGCCGAGAGACAAGCCAAATCTTCATCCAAAAAAGATCATGATATGTGTTTGGTGAGACTGGGAGGGAATGGTGTTCTGGGAAATACTCGCAAAGAATGCCACGGTCAACAAGAAGCTCTATATTGCCCAGCGTGAATGAGGCTATTCGACTGAAAAGATCTGATCGACATGGTCACGAAAACGACAGGGCTCATTTTGCCCAGTCGTCAAAGCTAAACTCCAAGAGCTTGAATTGGAGGTCCATCAGCATTCGCCGTATTCTCCAGACCTTCCACCGACCGATTACTACATTCTTCGCTCATTGTCAAAACATATTACGGGCGTTGCCTTTGATAACAAAGATATCCTTAAAAGCTGGCTCAACAAATTCTTTGACACCACACCAGACGATTTTTGGCGGAATGGCATCAACGAATTGATCGAGAGGTGGGAAGACGTATGACGAATATATCGCACCCTAAATACAAAAGGGTCACAACTCAAAATGTACTTCTGCTCAAATATGAACGAGACGTTATCAATAAAACGGTCCGCGGATGACACATGGCAAAAATAAATTTTTTGTTTTTTGGTAGGACGGTTATAAGCTTACATGGTAAATTTCAGCGTGTTATGTCACATAGTTTGTTTTCTGTGCTACTGTAAATAAGTCAAGCTCGAGTGTGGAAAATTTTGAGTTGTGACCCTTTTGTATTTAGGGTGCGATAAAATTGATTATATTTTATTTATATTATTTATATCATTATTATTTTTTATTTAAATAAAAGTCTTCGGTAAAATCACACGAACTTATTCCCCAACCCAATAATATAATATTATACTTAGAACAAATTCAGCATCAAGCAAAACAAATTTTTTTTGGGCCTTCCTAATGTACACATTTATGCATACGAATGAGAGCGAAGGTATTGCAGAAATGCATTGAATTCAATGGGGAACAAAAACACACTATGCAAACTGAGTATTTGGTTGATTTAAAATTAGAATTAAAGACTGCGTGGTTGCGTGCCAAAAGCCTTTTCAGCTGGTAAGGGAATTTTCTTTGGAATTGAAGCATGTCCGAATAGAAATTAAAAAAAAATATGGAGTAAGAGTATGGAATCAAAGATTGTTAGGTACTTTAAACATGCACTATTAAGCCAAAAATTCAATGGGATTTACAACTGCATACTCAAACCCTTTCTATAAATGCTGTTTAACAAGTGTGAAGATTTAAGGAACTACTGAATAAGTCATGTTGTTGATGGTGGTGGAGGTGTTGCCTGAGTGATACAGCCCAGACTCAATTGGCACAAAAGATGCCATTTTGAACCACCACCTGAACCTACAAAACCACAACTTTTTATTAGTCGAACCATCTGGATTTGATTATGAATCTGCCTATGTTGTCTATTTTCATTTCTGCAATTTCTTTCAAGTTACCCATCGAGAATTCCCACTGCATTCTATGACGTATAGCACCCAGCGTTGGGCATTCACACAGATGGCGAGAGACTGCTTCCTTGGATTCTTCCTGATTACAGCTTCTACATCTATTGTTATACGGCCACTCCATCTCGCTGCTATGGTCTTCCAAAGGCCAGTGGTCAGTTACTGTTGATGTAATTCTGAATATGTCTGCGCGTGGCTTTCTTAACAACTTGTCAGTTCTGAATTTGTTGAAATTGGGTCACGTTAGTAGTGTTATTTTCCGGGTACCCGACCTGTGTTAGTCCAACTGTCACCAGCCTGCTTCTGGAATAACGCGAAGATCTCCCTTTTGCGCACGCCGTGGAGACAGCCTACTTCTACCGGTTCGGATGCGTTATAGGATGCATCATGTCTTACCCGTTCATCAGCTTTCTCATTTCCTTCTTGTTTCTAAGGCCAGGTACCCAGGTGGGAGTGAGGTCTGTTGCGTGCGCTAAAGTATTTAGTTCCCCTTTGCATTGTCTGACGATTTTTGAATGGGTTGTAGGTGACTTTACTATCTGAGAAAATGCATACTTCTTATATGTATATAGAAGTTGCGGATGGTTTTTAATTATCCTGTAAGCTTCTCTTATCCCGAGAACTTCTGCTTGGAAAATACTATTCCGATTCCCCAGGCGAAAGCGCTTGGAAGTTTCTGTGAAACAAATTTTTTGTTTGCTTAAATATCAAACATCTATAAAGCTTTCAATCAGTGCTTAAATCCGAATCCGTTGTTGCAAATCTAATTTGCACTAAACATTTAAATAAAATTTTTATCAAACTATCGGTAAATGTCGCAGAACGCAGCAACATAAAAAACATAAAAACAAAGACTAATTGTCATGTAAGAGTTTCGTAACAACGTCACAAAGCAAAAAAAGAAAAATAAAAAAACAATCACCACAAAATGCCGCCGCAGTTCGTTCTACCTAATCCAGTAAAAGTATTGTTGTGCTCACATACATACATTGTTATTGCGCCCATCCATCCATTCACATCGGTACGACTTCTGCTCTTCCGCACTGGCGCATGCGTGCACGTTCTTCATGCAACTTCGTGGCCAAAAGGCTTACTACGCACTTCCTTTTCTTCATTTTTTGCAATAAAAGATCTGTTAAAATATCATTTTTACATTTAAAATTTAATCAGTTTTGCCGATAATGTTGTTTGTGTAAAAAAATGCACCAGCAACAAAATAATAATAAGTATTTGGTTGTTTCCACACAAAAGCGCGTGTGGAGGGAGGTAACGCTGCCGTGCATATGCATAGAAAGCATACCAAGCCAACAATAATAGCAACAACAATAAAAGCACGTACATATGTATGTATGTATGTGTTTGCGAACAGGGGCAGCACTTGTGGTAGCACTTAGGAGTTGAATACTCGACAGACAGTGGCCAAAATTAGGCGGTCAAGTAGGCGGACCAGATTGATGTGAAACTAAATTGGGATTTTACTCAGTTTCCTTTTACCCATCTTTCCTTCACACGCATACCTACATACATACACATGTATTTATGCATACGCATTTAAGCACGCACATATTAACATACAACCGTACGATGGCATGGAGCTCAAAAAAGTGTTTTGAATGTGTTGAAAGACTTTCGAGCAGATTGTTTTCGAAAAGCAATCTCTGCGGCTTTAGTGGTTTATTTGATAAATTTCATTAACAAACACCGACCGAATTCGTTGGTAGTAGTAATAAATGGCAGAGGGGAGACCAAGCGAACAGGCACTGACTGGCAAACACCAATGAACAGACAATAAAATGCAAAATACGATAATACAACAAGTTTTTTTCTTAATGCATTTTGGCAGCTGAACGGAGTGGAGTTGAGTGGTTGGCACACATAAAAGGATGCCAACGTAATTCTGAAAGCATTTTACTTTTATTTTGATTTATGATTGAAATTTATTGCATTCGCTTAAATTGTATTTCAATCACCGCCACTTTTAGATCCTACAGAGAAACAGCTTTTTTCTTAGTACTTTAATGCGCACAAGAGGAATTCAGTCTTTAATGCAGGCGAAAATAAACTGAAATAATGCAAATTTCTTAAAACAATAAAATAAAATTTGCAACAAAACAAATTAAAAGGAGTTTTGAAATTAGCTGCCACACCGTCAGACAGACTACCTTCGCTTAATCGACGATCTCAGAAGAGCTCATATGAACACTTCCTTTGCAATTGTCCAGCCTTAGCTAGGAGTACTATGCGCGAGGAATGCATGCTGTGAAACTTGGAATTACCTCGAGTCCTTTTTACGCTGGATGTATGGAGGATGAGGTGTAATCAATTCCTTAGCTGCCTTGTTCTGGCGGTGCTAAGATCCAGGCATCTTGGCTCTCACTTCTTTGCTTAAAAATCTGATGAATTTCATCAGCAGCACAAAGCGTTTGGCGCAAACGCAGCACACTCATCGTTCGTAATCCACACACTCTAAACCCACCCTCCTAACCATCCCAGCATCACCTCTCCCCGCCCTCTCCCTGCATCCCATCGGTCTTTCTCTTTCACCGCACCTCCTTCATAATGGCATCACAAAGGACCAATCCGTTTCTCTTCGTCCAAGTGTGCTCATTCCTTGGACAACCATACCAACCTAACCTAGCTAGGAGTAGAGCAATGTTTTTGGGAAACTACCATTTTGACTCTCTTATGGAACTATCCGGTGCTGGGATAAAACCTATCCTACGCTTCATAAGAGCGTCCAAGTGGCTCCATGGAAACTAACAGTAAGCTTCCCGCGTTACACAGTGGTACCACAACGAACCTACATGGTCTAAGTGAGTTTGGCTACTCTAAGCCGACTGCCACAAAAGCCTAACGTAATCTAAGTAACCTAATTTGCTTGCATTTTACTGGCGAATCCCTGGAACTTAATTGCCACACTTCGTTTGCTTAATTTTCATTAGTCAGCAGCACGCGCTTGCAATTATGTCGCACAACATGCACTGCATGCTATGAACTACATTGACTTTGGCTCCCGAAATTCGCTTCTCTGTAAACTAATACCAAAGCACATACTCATCAGACTTGTGAAAATTTACGCTAGAAACGATAACTGGCTGAGTAGCCAAGTGTGTTTCAGCGCATCCATATAAAAATCAATCGCCTTAGACTCTAATAATGCATCACTTTGATAGCTTGATGTTAAATTTCTGCATTTAAAAAAAAATTAATTTAAATTTTAATCACTTTGCAAAAGTAGAAGCTTGCTTCCCTCTCTCATATTCGTATACTAAATTATAAAAATACTAAATAATCTAAAGCGTTTCACATTACTTTCCACTTACTTGTCTTCTCCTGGTAATATGGATCATCGGTGTCAGTGAAGAACCAAGTCTGAAAAAATATAGATAAAAAATACTATAGAATTCGGTATAATTAAATAGAAAAAAATCAAAGAAAATGTACTTAGTTACTTTGCTAAATTAAATACCGACGAGGAACTGCGATGGCGTAAGTAATTGTGGGAAGCCCGCTGCGTGATAAATATTCATGCTCGCTGACTTCAAAAGGTAAAGAAAAAAATTTTGAATTCATACATTTGTAGGAATTAGGGTGGTACTTAAATGTTGGAAGAAAATTTTTGCAACAAAGTTCACAAGCCTCAACCCCTACAGTGGTGGAAGATAACACACATATTGAGTGTTTTTTTAAGAGCTTGGGAACTTAAAATGATAATACAAAACAGAAATATTGTTGGAATTGAGGGTGGCTGATGAAAGCCGCTACCAAAAAAAAAAATGAATAACTTTTTTTCTTTTTAAGTTATCTGTTCCATTTTTGTTTTAATTTGCAGATTGATCTTTAAAATTTATTAAAATGGATAACTGGGACACGCAAACAAGTATTTCGATAGTCCGCCGCTATCACGCACTGAAGTCCGTAGTTTTGGTACAGAGAGAGTACAGGCGGATGTTTGGCGGCGATCCCCCGAGCAGATGGACCATAATGAGACTGGTGAATAATTTTGCTGAGCAAGGAACAGTCGCAAGAAGGCCTTATCATCGAAACCCACCAGTTCGGACGGAGGAAACGATCGCTGCTGTAGCTGCAGCTATACAAAGCAATCCAAGGGTTTCAACAAGAAGCTTATCTTCTCAACTTGGTGTCAGCCGACAGTCTTTGCAAACAATAATGCACAAAGATTTAGACTTATTTCCCTACAAAATTCAAATGGTTAACAAACTGAATGCAGCAGACTTGCCGATTCACTTGGAATTTCGCCAGAAGATCCTGCAAATGGTGGAAGAAGACCAAAACATGTTAAACTGCCTTTTCATGTCTGATGAGGCCCATTTCGATTTAAACGGCAATGTGAACAAACAAAATTGTCGAATATGGAGTACCTCTAACCCACAGATACTCCACGAGACGGAATTGCATCCTCTTCGCGAGACAGTGTGGTGTGCGGTTTCTTCACGCTGTATTGTCGGGCCTTATTTTTTTGAAGAAAATGGTCACACCGTTACGGTTACTGGAGACCGTTATTTGAAAATGCTGAAAGAATTTTTCTATCCAGAACTACGCCGAAAGAGAATTCCTTTCAACTCTGTGTGGTTTCAACAAGATGGGGCAACGTCTCACATAGCCCAGACTGTTATGACAGAGTTGCGACGAAAATTTCCCAATAAACTGATTTCAAGAAACTCCGAATTTCGTTGGCCCCCCAGGTCGCCTGACCTTACTGCACCTGACTTTTTCTTGTGGGGTTTATGTAAACAAGAAGTTTATAAAACAAAGCCAACAAATTTGGATGAACTAAAACAATCCATTCGGGCAACAATTGCTGCTATTCCTGTCGCAACTCTCAAAGCAGCAATGAACAACTTTTTACTAAGATGCCGCACTTGTGTCAACGAGCATGGGGGGCATTTAAATTCAATTATTTTTAAAACTAGTTAAGCTACATTTAATAAAATTTAATGACCTTCAACTTGAAAAAAAATAAATGAACTCCATACACTAAAAAAAAAGTTATTTGAGTTTCTTAATGTAGCAAAATTCATCAGCCACTTCAAAGTAAATTTCCACACTTTTAAAGCCTTGTTCTGCCGTTAACGATTCATGATGCTTTGCCAAACCTTACTAGACATAAATGTCAGCATGGTTTGCCAATCTCAGCTGTCAAACCATAGTTATCGATATCGACAGTTTTCAAGCAGCTAGAAAACACCAGATACATTTTGGTCTCGACTAGAGCCTACTAAGGCCTGTGGCAGAGCGGGTAAATTTCAGATTCATCTAATGGGACTCAGAAAATCACAATTAATTATCAGGTAAAATAAATGAAATTAAAAATATTAAGAAATTACTTATGGTTTAAAAAAATGATTCCTGGTAAATTTCTTAATTTAAATACTAAAGCGGAAGAATATTATAAAATTATCTATTTAATATGTCTAATAGCGGTCGCCCCTCGGCAGGCAATGGCAAACCTCCGAGTGTATTTCTGCCATGAAAAAGCTCCTCATAAAAATATCTGCCGTTCGGAGTCGGCTTGAAACTGTAGGTTCCTCCATTTTGTGGGACAACATCAACACTCACACCACAAATAGGAGGAGGAGCTCGGCCAAACACCTAACAGAAGTGTACGCGCCAATTATTTATTTATTTTTAATATGTTATTAAAATTTTATTTATCTTCAAAAAGTTTTAATTTTTTGAATTTCTACGAAGGAATCTGAACTCTGCTCCTTATCCGACACCCCTTAACCGTCCTTAATCAGAACCAAACCGTTCCATTACCAATTGAGAGAATGAGACCGGAAAAGAGGTCATTTTATATTTTCTAAGGATCCCCCTAATGCACTCCAATTTCTGTGGAACTAATGTCACATATTTACTTATGTACACTTATGTACAGCTATATATGTACACATATAACTACAGATATTCGTTTTCTACTTGTGACGAAAAGTCATTTGCAAGACGCCTGAATTTTTCTTATTTTTTCCTTATAAGAAATTCAACAAATCAGATAAGAAAAATTTCCCACACACACAGCCTACTTGTATTGTGGGAAATGTAAAGAATACCTACATGAAAGTAACGCATCGCTGGCTCCTCTGTGTAACAAGCAGTACTTCCTTCTAACCAAATTCAAATTTATGCATTTTCTACAAAATATGTAGTTTATGTTGGAGTTGATGTAGTGGCGGTGGTGGCATGGCGGTTGACTTAATTGGTTTGTTTGACTTGAAGTTGTAAAATTTAGTTGAAACTTACAATATAAATAGGGATTTAGGGGTGGAATATGTTTAAAATTGCATTTTATGCTAAATTAATACGAATTGGAAACCAAAACAAAGCGCAATTGGAGAGTGGGAATTGGTAAATGAGGAGGAAAATGTTTCTGACTGAATATTTGAATGCGTATTAATAGATATAAACAAGACCTTGAGAATGCACTGAACTCACATATTATCTATTATACTATAAAATATATGTATCATAGTAATTGTCGCGTGCATCCTTCATTAGGTGTTTGGCAGAGTTTCTTCTCCAACTATTGATATTTCCTTATAAATGGAAGGGCCTACAGTTACACACCGCCTTCGAACTATAGCATATGGGTCGATTTTTCGTAGCAGAAATACACTCGAATATTTACTAAGGCCTTAAGGCCAGCTTCAAAAGTGCCTTTCTACGTGACCAGGAACAACGAGGCCTAATCGATTATTGGAGACCCCAATCTGGCATGCGGCAATCGATAAGACTCATAGATCCAGAACGGATAAAGGCAGAAGCAATCCTTAACCTAAGCAGAAAAGACATGAAACCTTACACTGAACTACTAACAGAACACTGTAAACTTAATTATCAAATGAAAAAGATAGATGTGACAGAAAACGATTCTTGTAGGCTCTGCAAAGAGGCACAAGAAATAGCAGAACACGTTCTAAGCGACTGCCCAGCAGTGGCACGCCGCAGACTACCATAAATTACCTGGGAAATGGGGCTATAAAACGAAACCTCCTGGTAGAAATTAAGCCTACAGCAGCTTTAGAATTTATTAATAGCCTAAAACTGTTCGAGGTGGCTACATGGCTGCACAATACATCTATTCAGGTCGCAGTGCACAAACAGCCAATCAATAATAATAATAATAATAGCCTTAAGAAAGGCGGCCGCTTTTAGAAAAACCTTCTTCTGTCGTTTCACGTTTCATGCCCATAGTGGATTTTGCTCCCGGGGTGACTTTCCAGTGACACATACACAAAAGTAGTTTTTGGTACCTTACAATACTAAGCCTCTTATTTCGAGAAGCATTAGCAAGTGGCGAATAGATGAAGCAGCTGGTATAAATAAACATATCTTAGGAGCGCTGGAATAGAGCTGCCTAAAATTACATTTGTTTGTAAAATAATGAGTTACACCAGTATTATGAGGTATAACCGTACCCGCAAGCGGCGAATCTTGTTCGATAACTTTGTCATTGATTTCAGTTACTAATATTTCATCAGGTTAGCCAAGTAGGGAGATAGCGAGCAGAGAAGTGGCGAATAGAAGGGGCCTACTATTAAACAAGTCGTGCCTACTTATGCGCTATCAACTGAAACCGGTTATATCAAGGCGCAATCTATTAAAAATGGCAGCGCTAGGTCAACAGCAATGTTTTGTACCATACGTTTGGTTGTCAAGGCAAAGTAGAAACCAAAGAATGAATTCGCTTTGTTTCATTTGGGGCGAAAGGAAGCACACAAATACGCTGATTTACCGATATCACTTTTAATAGATTGACTTTGAGTTTTATCAACTCAATTAGGATATTTTGAGTTGTTGCTTTCTATGTAATTCGCTAAACTTCTTAGTGTTCTTTTGCAGGTCGGATACAAAAGAACACTGCTATTGTATACTTATTACTTATTGCACTTATTCTTACTTTTTTTGGAATGTTTGGCGTCGATTTTTTGGCGGGGCCAAATAAATTTGTTTAGAGTTTCTTCTGTTTCACTTTATTTACACTCCGTTCTTGACGTTGAGACAATTCTGACATTTTCAGGTTGCTGACAAATTGTCACGCGAAAACAGTGGGTGTTGTAAAGGCAGTTGTCAACATTCGCTGGCAACATCATTTATTTTCACGTGAACAGCAGTAATTGTCAAAAATAAGCAAATCAAAATGAAAAGAATTAATGCAGGAAAATTTTTAATTTAAAGCTGCTTGCATAATGGGTGCAGAAATCATGACATTGTTGACCGAGGTGACGAAACCCTTCTTCTTTCTCTTACTTGAGTTTGGATATTTCCATTATATACCCAGATCTCCATTAATTCAAGGAATTGTGGTAATAAATATAAAAAGTTTAGCAGATTTTAAGAAAGTTCACTTTTAAGGCAGATTTTTCCATGTTGCTGGCATCATGCTGCTAGTATGTTGCGCGGTGTTTTCATGGTGTGAATTACGTACTACTTTGCCGTGAAATACATACGAAATTTCATGCATATTTCACGGCAATGTAATTGTGTCGTTTTTGACAGTCATTTCACGTGAAACGCGAACTTAGTACGCGAGCTTTCGTTTAAAAAATGTTGCCTTTTTTGGTATATTATATTGCAAGAAAACTATTTTGAGATAGGTTTGGCAAAATATCATAAAACGACTGGATTTTTATATATTGGTCTCTGATTTCACGGCGGAGAACACAGGGCAACGCTTAAGGAAAAGAAAATATGTTTTCCCTAAAAGCCAAAAAGACCAAAAACATTTGAATTCCAAATATGATATGAATAGATACATTTTTTTTTAAGTTAGTTGTCTCTGTACCAATACATACATATATACGCACGTGACTGTATACACAAATATATTCACCCATACGTACGTATTTACCTAACAGATTTATCCATGGCAGACAGAGTATTACTCAGCAACGACAAATTTTACTTTAGTTGAGTGGAATATTGAATTAAGAAATTGTTGCCAAAACAAGAAAAACTGCAATCGCAGACAACGGGCAAACGTCGTCAACTGACTGACCAACAAAAATAGATTTTAGAGTAGTCGGGCATATACGATTTTTTTTTAGTTTTCGGCATGCATGAAACTGCACATCGATACGAGTAAGAGAGCTGCGGTGCAAAACATACGTACGTACATACATATGTGGGTATACAATTTCGAGCAAAAATGGGAGTTCAAAATGCAGCTGTGCAGGCAAAAGCCAAGTAAGCATTCGCCAACCATCAGGCAACAAGTTTGTGGCTCAGCGGCAAAACGAGCGAAGAGTTTGTGCAAAGCCCAGCGATCAAAGATAACGCGGCGCCCCATAAAGGAAATATGTAAAAATACAAAAGGCAAAAGAGAAGCACATATTCAACGCAAATTCGGAAAAATAAATAATAACAACGGCAAAAAATATTGACATGGTCTGCTTTTAGCAAAATTACATACATTGCGCCACACAACTAAACGCACCGCCACTCTATTCAAAAGGCTTGTCTAGCGCACTTGGTATCTTTAGTAAATATTATTAAAATAGAAATTTTTCTCGTTATTATAGTTATTAAAAAAGTATAGTTATTTTGATACTACCATAAATACTTTAATTAAAGTAGGAACTAATTTTTTTTTCGTTTCATCACAACCACACATTCGAGCTTAGTAGTCGTACTTAGCGTGTCACAGCAAACAGGTAGCAGCAAGCAGCGTTACAATTTTGATTTTTCCTATTTATTTGGTCACCAAATTGTAAAATTTTGTTTAAACTACACTAAACTTACAGCCTCGCAGCTTCATGCTGAAATGCTGCACTTTTGCTACATATTCTGATTAAAGTATCGCCAAAGCTTCAATTTATGTCCAGTTGAGGCCATTCGAAAAATAATATAATCAGCAATCAAGTTCACCGTTACCTCGGCTAATCAAAATATAATCATTTCTCAATTATTTTTTCCTATGAGATCAATCACTCGCTTTGACTAAACGTTTATTGCCGAAGCCTCTGCGAGTGCCTCTACAATTGGTAAGCGTGGCTGCAAGCAATTAATTTGTTCATTAAATAAATACACAAATAAGCAATAGAGAAGTCTTGAAAAAGTTAATTGGATTTGCTGAGCAAACGCTTGTCAATGGGCGTTTGACGCGATCAACGCTGGATGAACGGGCAGCATAAAATCGCAGCTGCGCAAGTGTTCTGCCGTCACGTGCACTGTCTCACTGAACCAAAAGTCTGCAAGTGTGACTTACGCTGCTGCTGCCACCGCATTTCAATGCAATTTCGAGCGATTTTGAAGCAGAGGTTTTTGTTGGCGGGTCAAAAATGCCACAATACTTAAACCATATTTTCGCTTGGACTTTCACCATCGCATTGGTGGGGCGAGAAGCAAACATGGTTTAGCTGGATGGGTACATTAGGGCGGGTCAATTTGCGCGGAAATATTATTTTCGACATCGTTTTTAGCAGACTCGGATTCTACATCAAATTAGTAGTAGTAAAAAGTTCATTGTAGTATAGATACAAAGTCAATTTTGAGTGCTTAAAATTTTAATTGAAATCACTTCGCCGTTTTGCAATATTCGCAGTATGGTATTGTATTTTTCATGTAACATTTTTTTTTGTAAATTTTTTATGAAAATATAGTTCATTGTATAACAGAAACGTTATGAATCAAAGTTACAAACTTTGTACAAAATTTACAAAAATTTAATAAAATTCAAGGAGTTGTCATCAATATTTTAAATTTCTCAACCAGAGCCTTTAAGTTCTTCCATAAAATTTTAATGCATAAGATTGAAGTTGATTAAAAATCTTTGTTGATTTCGTAAGCAAGAAAATGCTCAACACTTCTGCAACAAAAAATTATTTCTAACAGCTATTTGTATTTAAAAATTCCACGGCGCTACAAAGCTACAAAGTTATATGCATTTTCTGTATATTTTAAAAAATATATATAAATATTTTAAAAAGGAAAAATTACAGATTGTTTTTTTTTTTTTTTTTTTTTTATATGCAACTCAAACAAGTAGAAAAAAAATTCATTTTAACATTTAGCGCTATCTTAGACTTCCATAAGTAAAAAATTTATAAAAAAAATAAATTATTCGTACTAAAAATTCCCAAGTGCAAGTTTGTATTAAAAAATAATAATATTCTTAGCTCTTAGGTAGGTAGGTATAATTGTAGCCAATTGACACAGCTAAGCCTGCTATAGGCACATTTTAATACCACCAGGGCTGTCCACTCGTCCCACTCTACACCGTCCTCATTGAACCAACCTGTGGCTTTAATGTATTCAACACTCTTTGTTAGTTTTATATTGGTTACTCCTACCAAATTATAATAAAAAACGTTTTCCTAGAATATTTTTCCTTCTTCTACACAGAGCCATGCACCCGCATAGAAAGTGTTCTATGGCCCCTTCTTGTTCAATGTCGTTACAGCTGCTGCAGTAGTCGTTATCGGGTGCTCCCAGTCTGCTGGCATGCCTGCCTATAAGACAATGCCCTGTTAGAACCCAAAAAAGAATTCTCAGGTTCTTCGTGTTAAGTTTCATCAGTCGGCTAGTACGACTCATATTCCATTCTTGCCACGTCATCCGACTTGTTACTCAGGTCAGGGACTGAGTCCATAGCACGTTGGCAGATTTGATGGTGTGTCTATCTTTTAGTAGGACCACTTCCTGTGTGTCTGCCCAGCCTTCGCTCGAATCAGGTTTGAGGTTTTTGGCACTGATGTATTAAGAAGCGACCATCTTGGCTCCTTGGCACCACAAGATCTACTCAGATTTCTTCGGAGATCGGGTAGATTTAAAGAAAATTAAAAGGGAATCCAAGTGTAGTACAATGGACTTAATTCATGTCTGAGTGCTGCACTTGGTAGTTGTCCCGACAAAACAAAACAAAAAAAAAAAAAAAAAAAATATTTTGATTCGCTATCTGAGTATATATTTATTTCGCTTGTGGTGAGCAAACGTTTCTTTAAGACTAATAGGCTTTCCCTGATAGTCTGAATTTCAGCTCTACTATGATCTGGTGGCCGAAAGGAATTGCTGGTATCTTATCAGAGTGAAAGCCTCCGCCTACGTGTTCATTTAGTTTGGATCCATCGCTATAGATACTGACTCCACTTCTATTGTCCGTGACCCTATTGTCCATCTTTCTCTCGTTGGGAAAGTTGTGGCAAAGGGTGTATTTAAGTGCAGCTCTACTGTCGCAAGTCTGTTGTTTGATGTAAGAAGGGATATTCATCTAGTACTTTCGCGTGTTCCTTTCTGTTAATGACGAAGTGAGAAGTGAGTGCCGATTTTGCCGCTAGTTGTTTGCTGTAGACCTCAAATGGTAATAGATACAGCAAGACATTCATCGCTGTCGTGGGCGTAGTCTTTAGTGCCCTCGCTTTTTTGAGGGTCCTCAATTTGGAAGGCTCGTAATTGGCTTTAGAGCTTTGCTGTAGTGGACTTGTTTCATAAAACTTTATCCATATGCATTATATCTACTAGGAACGATGTCGAAAAAAATTTGCGCGCCATAATGTGCATACATCCATACACACATACATACATACATACATACACGTATACATATACATATATATGGGTATATACAATGTGTGGCATGCATGAGCAATTGTTGCATACGAGCATAAGAGGTAAGGCGCCAACACGCAAAGCCACATTGTGGCAAGCAACTCTTGACCAGCTCCGGGTCAGCCCAGAAGCTACTGCAAAATACCGTTTGTGGCAGCCACAACCGCAGTGCCTGCGATCAAAGCAAAATGTTTAGCGAAGAAAAAAGCTAAACAGCTAAAGCAACAAGACATAAATCGCGTACTCGTATCGTTGAACTCGTTTTTATTTCAAAAAATTTCCTACTTTTAATTTTTTCTATATTTTCATTTCTTTTTCTCTTTTTCCTTTTCCCTTCATTCTGCGCTTTTCCGCCTACAGCCACTCGTACACGCACACCTACTTATGTATGTATTTTTATAGATGACCGGGCGCTGTTACTTACTTATTCGTTATTATTTTCGTTTTTATTTAGTTATTTTTGCTTTTCAAGTTGTTGTTCCTATTGGTGGCGCGCATGCCTTCTGTGGGGTGCGGTTTGACTTTGGCGCACGTACGCCTCACGGCAGTACAAAAATTCGTTGTTCGCTGAACGTTGCCACCGCGCGCACACCATTTTCCATTCACTGTCGGTGCTACAAAAAATGTTATTCTTTTCTTCTATTTTTTCTCGCTGCTATTAGCTGCTGAGTTGCGGTTGCAGCTGCTGTTGCAGGACGACACCCCCGCAAATTACTCACTCGCACGAGCTAGATTTTTATTCGTGTTTGCATTGTTTTATTTTTCGAAATAATTTCATACCTTTGTTTCCTACTGCTGTGTGCTCTTTTTGTTAATGTTTGCACATATTTTCGCTTTAATATTTTTTTTTTTTTTGTTGTTTGCAATGAAGTTTCTAGTTTGTGTTTTTTATTTTGTTGTTATGCCTGCCGCACTTTCAACATGAAATTGTTGCCCCAAAAGGTACTAATCTAACAGCTGCAAACAGACGTTTCTGTTTGTTTCTAATTTTAAAGCCAACTTCAATTTTACAAAAACGTGACTTGTGCACAGAAAAAAAAGCCTTAAAATAAATTTAAGTAAACCAGCTACTTTTTGAATTGAGCTGCATTTGACAAAAAAGTCATAACTGTTCCACTATAAATTAAAAGTATGCTCTTATCAGATACCTGTTTACTGGCTATTTAATAGACTTGTTGCCTCTAACGGAGCCGTAGATATTATTATTGCTGTGCCGAAAAACACGCCAGCCCTCTAGCCGCAATCGATAAGTATTTTTAAGGGACGTTTTTTATATTTTTGTCGTTTTGTGTAGTATCCATTAGGGCACGCTTCTGCCACTTGCTTTGTTTCTGCCACTGGTGTCGTGCGAGCAGCCAAAGAAAACGGAGAACATAAGAAAATGCATTTCCTTGTTCGTTCCGCTAACACAACTCAGCCTGAAAATTTCGCCATATAAAACCTAACTGATTATGATAAGGTTATAATTAGATCAAATTGTTTATTTTTTTTTTTTGTGCAATTAAATTTCCTAACTAGGTTAGGTTAGGTTAGCCTGGTTGGCAATAAGGCACGCATGAGCCTTTTGGTCCCTAGCGATACCACATGGAGACTGACCTCTATGAAAACCTAAAGTAGACATCATGTAGGATGTCAGCGCTTTTGGTGCATCTAAGCAGCGCTGGGAGATCCGCTTTTGAGACGCCCTCCAGACCCTCAAACAATGGGGCTCCCAGGCATTTTAAACGCGTTTTTGATAATGCCGGACAAACGCACAGAAGTTGCTCTAAAGTTTCCTCAACATCCTCTCTGCATTTCCTGCATATGTCCGTATTAGCAATCACTATTTTGTACGCATGTGCAGCCAATAGATTACGACCTCTCAGCATACCTATGATAGTTCTGCAGCCCTTTCGCGAGAGCGTATGTACGAATTGAGTCAGTTTTTTGTCGTTAGTTCTACACATGACTTTTGCTGTTTTGCATGTGGTCAAATTAGTCCACCTAGTTTCCACTCGCCTTTTCATGTAGTCATCCATTTCGTTATGTATAGTATTTAGCGGGTTTGGTATGTCGTTCTCTTGTTCAAGTGGTAGTCTAACAGCACTTTTGCTATCTCATCTACAATTTCGTTCCCCATAATGCTTTTGTGACCAGGCACCCAATAGATATGCAATCTACTGTTTGCGGCTAGCCCTTCTGTGGCCTCCCTGCTCCGTCGAACATTTTTGGACTTAACACAATATGAGCTTATTGCTTTTATTACTGCTTGACTGCCCACGTATATATTAATTGTTACGTTCTTTTTTGTTCTTATGTAGGCTAGCTCCGCGGCTTTCCCCACAGCAAAAACTTCCGCTTGCAAAATACTGCTGTGGTCTGGCAGCTTGATAGGCTGCCTTATCCCTAGTTTTGAGCAGTAAATACCCGCTCCCACTCCATCTGAAGTTTTAGAGCCGTCTGTATAGATGTGAAAAGTTCTATGGCCAGGCTTCATGCCTTTGTGCCATCCCTCCTCTTCGATTGTACTGCGAAACCTTCTCTCCCAACTAAAGTACGGAGTTCTGTAATCTATGCAACCTGAGCTCCACTATTGAGCTGTGACCGAAGGTTCTGCAGGTGAATACTCCAGCAGTCCCCCATACTAAGGCCCCATACAGCAATATCGGTCGAACTACTGCCGTGTAGCACCAATGCATCAGAGAGGGTGATAGACCCCAAGCAACACCCAGCATTCTTTTACATGCGTACAACGCGTTACTGGCCTTTTTCACCCTTTCCTCAACATTGCGCTTCCACAGCAATTTACTGTCTAGTATTACTCCGAGGTACCTTGCATGATCTTTGAGAAGTAGTTCGTTGTTGCCTACCTTCGGGAGGTTCCACGTCGTGACCTTGTACGTCCTGGTAAAAAGTACCATGCCAGTTTTTCCGTTTATTCCTAGCCCTGCGCGATATGTCCATTGGTGTACCATTTTAAGTGTGTTATTCATCACATTACTGATGGTGTTCAGGTACTTTCCCGTAACTACTATAGCTATGTCATCTGCATATGAATTTCCTAACTAAGTTTTGCTAAAAGAAGTGACCGGTTTACTGTAGCCAGCAGAAATTTAGCATTTAAAAAGCATTGGCAGAGTAATTGAATGAATAAAAACAACAGATGTTTTCAACATCTCACTACGAAAGGTGTGCCATGGGAATTTCTAATAAATCTGGGAAATGTTAAATCAATTATTGGTAGCTGCTTCCTACTCTACACAGATGCTCCTGAACTCTTTCATATAATTACATCTGCATTCCATATGCCCGTGATTTAAACCAAGTCGTATCTATACATAGAAGGAAGAGGATTGACGAAAATGTCAAAAGTGCTTGAATGACTAGACGGAGGGAGTCGTTCATACGTCATTTAAACAGGGTTGCGTTGATCAACCAACCTCGGCATTTGGCGTAGAAGTATCATACTACACTAAGCCACTGTGAAACGCTGGTACAGGAGAGTTGTGACCGTTGATCCTTACAGGATGCATTTCTTAAAAGCCATCCAAAGACGGTTGTTGCGTCAAAAATAAACGATGATGTGCGTCAATTTAAACGCAAGGTTGTCATGTGACATATTTTGAGAAAGAGGCATCTTTGGGCATTAGTGGGACCAGCATACATTCAATATTGTATGAACATTTGGTCTTCAAGAAGGATTGTTCTCGTTGGATGCCGCATAATTTGACAATTAGCCAAAAGAGGATTCGTGCCTATTAATAATAATTATGAGTTGCTATAGCACCGCCTGGTGGATGCATAATGCCACGTGCCGACTGATGTAAAAAAATGTTGGAGAAACCCAGCTGAGGTGGTTCAAAAGAGGTCTATGACATCGTAATAGGTGACGAATCTTGGACCAATGCATAGAAGTCGGAAACGAAATAGCTTTCGAACGTATGAGTGTACCAAATAGAGCTTAATCCAACAAAAGTTGTTCGTGTAAGAAACATCTCAAAGCAAATGGACGACTGTTTTTTCGGAAAATCTAGTCATGTCGCAATTGTAAGATTAGAGGAACTTAATATAGTAAATTCTGAATGGTGCACAATCATTTTTTGTCAGAAGTTGGCTGACAATTAAGTTGAACCAACAGCCAAAGACAAATCATCCTTCACTAACACAAAGCGACCTCTCACGTATCGGCAGATGCAACATAGTTTTGAGCACCCAAAAGAACGAACTAATAGATCATTTGCCTTACAGGCCTGATTGGACTTCTAATGATTTCTTTTTGGTCCCCAACATCAAAAATAAAATGCGTTCTCAACGTTTTTCAACACCTGAAGAAGCATTTGAAGCCCTTAAACAGCTCGTTTTGGAATTATCCATTTCTGAGTGGCTAAAGTGCTTTAAAAAATTGGTTCAAGAGAATGCAGAAGTGTACTGACTTCCAAAGAAAATATTTTGAAATACAGTGAATCCATTTTCACTATTATTTTACTGTTTTTCCATTATGCCGCCCAAATTATAAGAGCAACCCTCGTATGTATCAAATTTTTCTTTTTTACCATTGCTGTAACACAAAGTTGACGAAAGAGTAACGGGTTAAACAACTGTTTGTGAGTATAAGACCACTTGTAAATTGCTGTATAGGTACCATGCCTTGAGACAGATTCATGTACGCTGTTGTATTTTGTTTGATGTTGCATGTTCAATTTGCCCATCAAACACGGCGAAAGTCAAACGCATTCGCGCTCTGGTATGATAAGACTCAATTAAATGAGCAGAATAGCACAATTTCATTCCAAAAAAATAATAATTAAATTATAGTTTAACTATCAAAACTCGCATCTCCTTAAGTTGAAATTAGTGGCAAAAGTCGCTCGCTTACCTTTCCCCATTGCATTCTACCGGGAGGAAAGTAAATCTCAAACACCAAGTGGTTTTATTTCCAACACAACTTTGAAATAAGTTTTTTATGGGATTACCGCCAACTTAGCAGAACTAACATATTTGCCAGTGGTTCATGAGAACAACTGCGATCCCTCTCCCTTCCATTCCGTTTCATTCATTTAAGCTCTTAAAACTCTAAGTAACTCCTAAGTTTTTAAGCCCCAAGAGGTATACACAAAAAAATAAACCAAAAAAGAATTAAAAACTTAAACAAAGACACTTTGGCATTGTGGCATTGCTCTTATTATACGTTAGTTGTTGCACCACATCATTAGCTGCCGCTAAGTTGTTTTTTGTTCCTTTTTTGTTGCTGAGACTTTCCATATTAAACCAGCTGCAGGCGTATATACACGTACACAATGCATACTTTAAGGCGTTGAGGCAGAAAACCTAATTGTCACCTGCTCTTCAATGGTTCCCATACAATTAAAAGTGTACAGAAAGGCATTTGTGGCAAAGTTATAAAGCTTGAGGTAAATCAAGGAAGCGACAAAGAAGCAGAGAGGAGGACAAATTTAGTTGTGCCGGCTATGCCACATTTGCAGTTTCCTTTGAATTTTCACGTTTTTTGCTCACGCTCATACAACCGCCAAAAATTCTAGAGAAAAATAAGTTTTGTGTTTCCGCTGGTTCCTGATTAACCGCGAGAAAGTTAATTTTATTTTTATGTATAGTATCTCAGACTTGTAAAATAAGTATATCTGTGTGTCAGTATGTCAGTGCATCGGTATGATGTAACAGAAATTAAAGCTGATGTTTGTCCGAAAGGGGTAATTTCGTAAAGCAATGAAGGCTATAGGATGCGATTTTTTTTTTATTTGATGAACTCCTTATTATTATCCGAAGGATCATTAGTAGTAAAATTCATAATTGGCCTCGGACTTCAAAATAACATGCGAGTGCAAAATCTGTGTTAAGAGAGCGTCTTAAACAGACAATGTGGCAATTGTGGGATGCATTTTTTGTGGGTTTTGACAAAGTATTGGGCTTACAGCTGCATTTTTTCTGTTTAGATGTTCTTTGTCGGGTGGGGTAAGGAAGATGTGAAAAGCAAGCAAAAAAGCTTCACAGATTTAACAGCACTAAGTTAGATGTGTGAAGATCTTTATTATCTTCTCAACTCCCACAGCTACAAAGGCACAGACTGTAAAAGTTCTAACACATGGGCGCAAGAAAGTTCCGGGCTTAACACATAGATGGTTCTAGTTTTATTGCATTCACCTCTTTTTCAGTTAGTACTAAAAAAGACCTTAAAAATACAGCTGTTAAAATTCCATGATATTCTATTCATTAGTTCGTGAGTTATTGTGCTAAGAGTGGCGCTACTTTTATTCTTCTCAAATCGAATTTGGATCAAAAAGAATTTCGTGTTTTAATTTTAGACTGCTTCTGGATGGGAATAAATGCCGTTCAAACGAAGCAATGCCGTGTTATGGATGGTTTGCTGTTTTCACACGTAGAGAGGTCGTAAAGAAACCGATAAGGCACAACGCAGTGAACATCTAAATGCGGCGGTAACACCGAAGAACATTCAAAGAATCCACAGAACCATTTTGAATGATCGAAGAGTGAACTTGTGTGAGTTCGCTGGCTTCGTAAAGATATAGAAAAAAGCGTCTTGGCTTTGTATTGCATGAGCATTTGACTATGAGAAAGCTCTGTTCAAAGTGCGTGCCGCGTTTCCGCACTGTTGATCAAAACAAGCCTCTCACAAGTCAGTCAAAACAATGGTAAAACTACTCGAATTGCTCTCGCATCCAACGCCAGATTGGTTCACAGCGACTACTGGCTGTTCGCAGATCTAAAGCAAAATGCTCGCCGGTAAGAAATTTCGCTCGAATGAAGAGGTTATTGCAGAAACTGAGGCCTATTTTGAGACAAACGATAAATCGTTCCACAAAAGTGGTACTGAAATGTTAGAGTGACGCTAGACTGTTTGCGTTGTTCCTGTTTCCACGTTAATGAATAAAGCTAATTTTGAACACAAGCCAGGTACTTTTCAGCCCATGCGTTAAGTGACCAATCATTTGTAATTGGTGTTTAAATCCTTCTCTTTATTGGAAGACCTCCGAAAGAAATATGGTTTTTATGAAAATCTTTTTCATGGCAGAAATGTAGTGGGGGATTTGCCATTATTTTCCGAAGGACGAAAACTGTTGGGAAATTGGTTGTTCACAACGGAAAAGGATCACAGCTCCTACTAATATTAATCGCGTACGATAAACTTTCAATTATAAATATTTATTTTCACTTGTTTATCTCGACAAGAGTAACAACTTCCGTACTTTTATTCTTTAGGGTAGGTCAAACCATTTTCGATTTAATTCTTCTAATTGCATATACCTTTTTGAGGCGACTAACGTTTGCTCTTACCGAATCTGATGGAAGTGCCATTTATTTGAATGTGGTACCAGAATATCACTTGGCTGGTCCACACTCATTGTTGTTTTAATAAAATACGAGTAGACTAGTCCAGGTCATTCACAGGAAGTGTAATTCCAAAACGTCATTGATTATGATGGTTTCACCCTTATAAATGCAATGGCAGTAGTAAACCGTTCAAAGAGGTTTGACGGCTATTTTCTTCACCGATGCGTTCAAAAATGAAATAGATTCTGGAGCCGAATGGTACTTAAACCTATAATAATAAGTATCACTAGGCTAAAGGAGGAATAGTAACTGTTTTCCAAACGGATTTATTCGCCATTCTGAAAGTAGCAGATTGAATAATTGAGAGGAGATGAAGCAGATTGCAGATTGCAGTCTTTAGTGACAGTCAGGCTACACCAAAGTCTACACGCAAAGCAAACCGTAATGATTGTTCCAGAATGTAGGAAGAAGCTTAGTTCTGTTGCGAGACGTAATAAGTTTGTACTTGTGTGTGCTCCAGGACACTGAAGTGTTGACGGGAATGAAGTTACCAATGCATTGGCCAACTGTGGATCAGCTGTTACCCTACAGAACCTCGAGCCAATAACCAAAATCAGTTATGCAGGAATCATGAATTGGATCAGCGATTATGTATGCAACTTAAATAAAAGCAATGGCTCGGTCTAGAGCGCTGCAGTACTGCAAAGTGTCTTGTGACAAGTCCGAACATAAAACTTTCAAACTTTCTTCAAAAACTTGAAAGAAAAGGCATGCGGTTGATGTCCGGTATTATTACAGGACGTGGGGTCACCATCATTGAAATCACTGAGGGCCCGATTTAACTGTCTTGTCTTGCCTCCTCAGTGAGGGTTCTGCCTTTGGTAGAGCAAAGCTACGAATTGTTTGTTTCGATGTCATGAGGATGTGTAAATATTCGTTCTCTCAAACTGAAGTATATTTTCAAGTTTACCAAATAAATATATAAAAGGTTTATGGGTTTGGCCGAGCTCCTACTCCTATTTGTGGCGTGAGTCTCGATGTTGTTTCACAAATGGTCCCTCCATTTCAGTTTTAAGCCGACTCCGAACGGCAGATATTTTTTATGAGGCGCTTTTTCATGGCAGAAATACACCATTTCCACTGCCTGCCTACGATTTTTGAAACACTTGAAACTCACACTTTTTTATACCAAAATTCAATGACCAATAAAACCGTGTACCCAAAAATTTTTTCAAAATTCTAATTACAAAGTTTCAAATTTCGATGAAAATTGGTTGAATTTTTACAAGTTTTGTACGAAGTTCGAAACTTTTCTTTACATGGTTCTTGTTGTAGTTTAAACTATATTTTTATTAAAAAATAATTGAAATTACAAAATAAATAAATAAATAGTGAAAACGTATCAATATGTGGCGTACGCTTAAATTTGATATGCAGCTGAGCTACAATAAGCGTCTTCGGAGCATCGAAGCTTTCGAGCTGGCTTCCAAGGGTTCGTTCATAACGGTAAGTTTTACATGTAAGAAACTCCTGAGCAGATACTGTAGCCTAAGTCAAGTCGAAAGCGTTTGCTCATAACTAAAATATGGAATATCTATGCGCCTCATATCCTTGAAACTGATAATCTCAGTTTTAAAAAACACAAAATTTTGAATTTCTACTCGCCCATACTATCATACTAAACTCGCTCAATAAACTTTTCACACTTCTTAGAAGTGGAAATAAAAAGCTATGGTGTGATTGATAACCATCATAAAAACGAAAGCAAACTTGCATACAAATTCAATTGAATTAATGAATTGCTCCACACCACCGCCCACTGCGCAAAACTCTCCGTCGAACTGCTGTGAACGTTGTGTGGCGTTGAAAGTTATGATTACGGTTGAGTTCAAAACTCTGTTGTCTGCTTGGACTACCGATTAATTAAAGTTGATGAGCCACGCGCTGTGCTTGGGCAATTAAGTTCGTGACTGTCATACGAGTGCATACAAACAAACATTTGCAAGCATTAAATACCAGCATTTCGTTGTTTACATATGCACGTCCGTATGTATGTAAGTATGTTAATAATTCCATTGGGTATATTTAACTATGTGGGTATGAGTCAGTTGTTGCCCTGCAAAAAATGCGACTTGTCCCGGATGTGTGCAGGATTTGGGACTGAAAGGAATATGCAACTAAGTATTGTCACCTTTAATATTTTTACATGAAATGAAAAAGCTCCTTTTTTAAGCATTTACTATGAAGAGACTAGTTTTACGCTTTTGGGCACCCTAATGGGCATGAAGTTAGACTATGTAGTCGGTCTAGAAATTTGAAATATCTTTCGCTGGCTCGCTGAGCTGTTAGCAACGCAATCGTCGCTGGATTATAGCACTGACGTACCCCTTTCACGACAGACGGCTCTATGTTATCGGAACGGGCCGGACTTATATGACCCCTAGCCGAATAGGTTGGTGCGTGACTACCATTCGGACGGACGGAGAACGTAGGCTCGAACTTCTGTGAAATACCAAAATTACGTAAAAGTTTTGTTTTTAGCGGTCGCCCCTCGGCAGGCAGTGGCAAATCTCCGAGTGTATTTCTGCCATGAGAAAACTCCTCATAAAAAAACAAACAAAAAAACAAATACCTGCCGTTCAGAGTCGACTTAAAACTGAAGGTCCCTTCATTTGTGAAACAACATTAAGACGCTTGACCGCCAAACACGCCAAACATCTAAAATGCGCCAATAATATGTAGATATATATAAGGACTGTCACTCTAGCAGCATTCTCCGTACAAGCTTGGGGAATGTTTATGCTCTGAAGTTCAAATCTTGGCTTTGTAAATTAGGCAAAAATGCATCTCATGCTGCAAATAAAATTTGTGCAGTTTATGAACCCGATACAGTTTCCATTTCCACCGCACAATGATGGTTTCAACGTTTTCGTTCTGGTGCAGAGGTGATCGAAGATGCGCCACGGTCCGGAAGGCCTGTCGTCGAAAATTGCGATAAAATCGCTGAATTGATCGAAAGAGACCGGCATAGTAGCAGCCGTAGCATCGGCCAAGAGCTGGGCATGAGTCATCAAACCATTATAAACCATTTGAAGAAGCTTGGATTCAAAAAGAAGCTCGATGTATGGGTGCCACACGACTTGACGCAAAAAAACATTTTTGCCCGTATGGATGCATGCGAATCGCTTCTGAATCGCAACAAAATCGACCCGTTTTTGAAGCGGATGGTGACTGGCAATGAGAAGTGGGTCACTTACGACAACGTGAAGCGCAAACGGTCGTGGTCGAAAGCGGTGAAGCTGCGCAGACGGTGGCCAAGCCTGGATTGACGGCCAGGAAGGTTATTCTATGTGTTTGGTAGGATTGGCAGGGAATCATCCACTATGAGCTGCTCCCCTATGGCCAAACGCTCAATTCGGACCTGTACTGCCAACAACTGGACCGCTTGAATGCAGCACTCATGCAGAAGAGGCCATCTTTGATCAACAGAGGCCGAATTGTCTTACATCAGGACAACGCCAGGCCACACACATCTTTGGTGACGCGCCAGAAGCTCCGGGAGCTCGGATGGGAGGTTCTTTTGCATCCACCGTATAGTCCGGATCTCGCACCAAGTGATTACCACCTATTTCTGTCCATGGCGAACGAGCTTGGTAGTCGGAAGTTGTCCACAAGAGAGTCCTGTGAAAATTGGCTCTCCGAGTTTTTTGACAATAGGGAAGCGAGCTTCTATAAGAGGGGCATTATGAAGTTGGCATCTCGTTGGGAACTCGTCGTCGAACAAAACGGCGCATATTTGACTTAAATCGCATTATTATAACCAATTTTGTGAACAATTGAAAATTCAATAAAAATACCGCAAGACTTTATTGACAACCTATATTTAAGTTTTTTAAATTCAAATTTTACAAGTAAATTTATTTATTTATTTACCGACGTGAAATAATAATACAATTATTCTTACACGTAAGAAAGGAGTACGGGTTGCCAGGACTTTCGGCTCGCTGATGTAAAAGTAACAGAAAGTTAGCTTAAAGGTCTTACATGTAAAAGGAGACTAGAAAACTTAACTAGTTAAGACTATGGTAAAAATATACATAGTAACTATGTTAGAGGAGCAAACATCAAATCAATTTTTTCAATCCTGATTTAACTAGAAATTCTGACGTTTTTGGTATATTTTCTGAGGAAGTAGTTCTTAACACTGTAGAAGGTCTTTGGTTTCGGAAGATACTTTTCCTGATTTGTTCAAAATGGGGGCAGTCGTCGAGTAGGTGGCAGACCGTTAAAGATGGTGTGTGACAGTGTTGGCAGCGTGGAGGACTGGAACCATTGAAAACGTATGAATGTGTGGCGATTGTGTGCCCTAGACGAAAGCGGACAAAGGATTTGATATCGTTGCAAAATCAATTTAATGGGTAGTTTGGTTTTATCCTGTTTGGATTATGTACGATATAATGATGGGAAGGGGATCCCCAATTGACCATTTGTGCATTATAGTGCCTCCGATGTATACATTTTTATACTTATTTTTTCGAAATATAGTCGAAAGTTAGTAGTGGTTCTTTCCCAGCGAGTTTAGCCCGTTCGTCCGCTAGATTGTTCCCTCTTATGCCTGCACGGCCTGGAACCCACATAAGTTTTATGCGGTCGTTATTTTTTAATACAGGAGAAATACAGATACAGGAGATGATGTGCGTCTTGTTCATCGTGTTCATTATCGAGTAAATGACTGATTTGCTATCCGTGCAAATTACTGTTTTCGGTAAAGAGTTCTCAGCGAAGGATCGCTGCAGCTTCGGCTGTATCAACGGAGGCATAGTTAGGGAGGATGCCGGCCGTTATTGTTTCTTCTTTCGAGTTGACAACTGCAAACGAGGTGTTAGTATCAGTTTTTGACCCATCAGTGAAAAGGGTAAATTTATATTTGAATCTGAATCTCAAGAATCTCAAACAATAGTCTTCCCATTCTGATATTCTCGTCATCCGCGGGTAAAGTGGTTATTTACGTTTTCTTCTCAGCCTTGTTACTTTCAAACTTCATTGAAGTTATTCGAACTTGTCAAGTTAATACCTAATTCCATCCAATGGAAACTAGTCCCGGAATACTCCTCTTAAGCTTTAAATCGCAAAATTGCTTGCAGGGCGCATCCACTCCATAGTTTGTGTGTATGGGTGTATATGTGTGTGTGTGTGTGTGTGGTTTTGTTTCACAATATGTGTAAACTCTTCAATTCATTTCAATTAAATTCAATTCATGTAGCAAAATGAAGAAACTCCCCATTTGAAAGGACACAGAAGAGCAAAGTTGCTAAATGCTTATAATTATTTTCATTTGCACAAGTGTGTATTTGTTGTTATGTTTCTGCAACTATCAACAACATACTGTTGCATGAATGCTTATAGTTAGTGCATTTGTTTATGTCTGCGTTTCCGAGGAATCAATTGGCAATTGAGTTGGGAATGAAATTGTCGCCGTCACAATTAAATTTTTATGCGAATTAAGTCCTTAAAGCTGATGTGGGTTGCACTGACAGATAAGCGCATTTCCTGACTAACGACCACGAATATGTATTTTAATTGTTTTCGAGATTGTTGCACATATTTTCTTACATGAATTTATACATATCCAAGTATGTTTAATGCATGTTTAAAGTTAATAAATCTGCAATCCATTTTCATTAAAACTTCGCCATATGACAACCAACAAATGAGTTGAAAAAATTTACTAAATTTTTAGTTCTTAGTTTTTAATATACGAGTACTACTACTTAAAATTTGTTATTGTAGCTACGATTTGAAAAATTACTCATGCATGACCTTTGCCCACGCCTTTTTTGTTTCCCTTGCTTGGGAGCATAGGACCTCGACAAGACTCAGTGTTGATTGGGTTTCCTTAATCTGTTTTTGATTTCTGTCAGGGTAGGTGATTAGTCTACATTAGGGGGGAGTGTGGGCAAAATCCGACCGTTCACCGGCTCTCCATAATTTTGGAAGAATCAGTTGAGGAAGTACACAAACAGACCAGTAATGACGACATTTAAAGCAATTGGCCGGCCCGTTCTGAATTGTGCTGCGCCTGTTTGGTCGCCAGGCACTAATAATTTGCAAAGGATAAAGCTTCAGAATGCCTCTTGAATGCTTCTTGAATGCTTCTTGAATGCTACCGAAGGTATCACCTGTGCAGCCACTTGCGCCGCCTCCCAGGCACGTCAATCTTCAAATATTCTGACGAGATCCAGAACACAACGCACTTACAACTACTCGACCGGACAGTATACCGACAGCCATTAAGCGACATTTATCGGAGGAAACTTACCAGCTTCCTAAACTCCCGCCCTCTGTGTGCCGTCATCAGAGTGCAACCAACACCTACAGCAGAGTCCCCAAGTGACCCACGTAACTTTGACCCAATTTCAATCTGGATACTGTAGCAGACTAAACTCCTACCTATCCAGAATCGACGCCGACATACCCAACATATGATTGTCGAAAAGGCACGTTTTCTGGGTCTGCCGTTAGATGACGAAGACGACCGTTAGTAACATCGCAACGACAGGTTTAGTAAAGGTCAAAATAAAGATTTCCATCACTTAAAATATTTGTTTTATTTAGTAAAAAAGTTAGTCAAACACTAAATTTATTAAATTTGTGCCACCTACTGCAAATTGCTGCAGTTAAAAATAATTTACAAACATAATTCTTTAATTTTTCCAAATTTAATTAGATTAGGGGCACCTCAAAACGTTAAATGACGAAAGTAATATTTCCTAAATTTTCACAAACTTATAGTTTTTATGCTATTACAAACGCCACGGCAAAAACAATTTTTTTTTTAATTTCCATACACTAACGCTTAACCTTAATATGCAGGTTTATTTGTATATTACAGACCGAATTTGCCGTTTTTTTTTTACTTGTGGATGTTGCATTCAAACCACATCAAAATTCAATCAACTCAGGTAAAAATTCATAACTTTTTAATGCATTCTGAGTCAGTAATTTTACTTGTTTTTGCTTTGCTGCTTTTCAGTCATCTTTGCCACGAAATCAAATGTGGGGAATTTATGGCGCTACTCTTATATGTGATTTAGCTGGTTTTAATGGAAATTAAAATGCGCTTGCCGCAATTTATGCGCACACTTAAAACGCGATAAATGTTTTCACGAAGAAATGCAATTTTTATAACAGATTATACAAGCACTTAAATGTGTGTATACAGGGTAGGCTATATGTGGTGCAAAAACTTTTTTTTTTTGGTTGAGGGAACATCTGAAGGCATCAAATTTTGTATTATGTAATAATTGTATTATGATATATAGAAGAAGACAAATGAAAGACCGCGCCAATTTTTTTTCAAAATTTAGAATTCTTTGTACGGTTTTTTTTAATTCTCCGAGAATTTATTTTCGGCGTTCGCCCAAAACTGTCTAGTAGGTAGGTAGGTAGGTATAGTGGTTGTCGGTTGACACACCTAGGCCTGCTGTAGGCACATTTTGATACCACCAGGGCTGTCCACTCTTCCCACTCTACATTGTCCTCATTGAACCAACCTGTGGCTTTAATATATCTAATAAGTCTTGTTATTTTTATATTGACTACTTCTGCCAAGTTATTCAGGGAACTTTTTCCAAAATATTGAACCTTCTTCTATCCAGAGCCATGCACCCGCATAGAAAGTGTTCTATAGTCTCTTCTTCTTCAATGTCGTTACAGCTGCTGCAGTAGTCATTATCGGGTGCTCCCAGTCTACAGCCATTCAGACAATGGCCGGTTAGGACCCCGAGAAGATGTCTCATGTTTTTCCTGTTTAGTTTTAACAGTCGCTTTGTGCGGCCCATGTTCCATTCAGGTCAGGGACTGAGTCCATAGCCTGTTGGCAGGACTGATAGTGTGTTTTTCAATAAGCATCTTACAAGTTGTTAAAGGTATAGGTATGTTCGCTTTGTCTGGTTGGATCGGTAATGTGGTACCCAATCTCGCTAATTCATCTGCTTTACAGTTGCCTTCTATGTCTCTATGACCCGGCACCCAGAGCAGGTAGTAGTCTTTAGTGCCTCGCTTATGCAGAGACTAGCACCCCTTTGAATACTTTCTAGGCGTTTTACTGTTGTTCTTTTCTCAAGTGTTGGCCACCAGACTAAGACACCGTGTGTCATGATAGGCCGTAGCACTGCTGTATATAGCCAGTGTACTATTTTTGGGGTTAGGCCCCATTTTGCCCCCAAAATTCTTTTGCATGTATAGAGTGCTGTGGCTGTTTTTTTACTCCATGATTAATCGTTTGTTTCCACGAGAGCTTCCTATTTAGTACTCGTCCTAGGTAGCTCGCCTCTTCCCCAATTGACAGTGTGATTCCCTAAAGGATAGGGAGGCTTAGAAGAGGTATCCCGTATTTTCTGGTGAACATGATTAGTTCTGTTTTGTTGGGATTTACTCCAAGACTACTCGATGCAGCCCACCGGCTTACATTGTTAACTGTCTAGTAATACACAACACTGGCAAAAGCTAACTAATGCAGGCAATAATAAAGGCACAAATAGCCATAAACGTAAGATGTAGGGTTTTTAAAAATAGCGACTTCAACGTCGATGACACATCTCGCAGCGGAAGCTTTTCTGAATTCGACGAACAATGTCTGAAATCACTTTTAAAGATCGCCAAACCAGTTATGAATTCGCGAAAAAAATGAGTTGCGATCATAAAACGATTAACAATCACTTTCAGTCAATGAGATTTACTCGGAATATGGGTGCCTCCCAAGCTCAACAAAAAAAAAAAAAAAAAAAAAATTGCCTTCAAATTGCTTCTCAGCATCTCACCCACCAAACCAC